>CM075865.1:558224-755742 GCA_038021265.1 Cyprinella venusta
ATATTTCACTTTTTTCGAGTCTGTAACAACCTTTTTACTACGTCTACTCAAATACAATTAGCCTACTAATAAATGAATAAACACATTTTATCATTATTAAATATTATTAAATAATATTATGAAAATTATTATTAACAAAAATTACAAATACAACAGTATACAAAAAAATGTAACAGAGTTGCATACTAGGGGGGATTAATGTAAATCTACATAAAGTTTTAACTGCTTTTTACAGTTTTGAACATGGAATTTTGCCATTAAAAGAATAAATGTATAAATGTATTATGTAAACACGTAGTAAATACATAATGTAAAAAGCGCATTGGCTTTTTTTTTTAACTCAACACAGAATTAACAACAATAATATAATTATAAACAGTAGACAGAAAGCCACTAAAATAAAGGTGTAAATAAGTTCACAATGTTATTACGCATATGAAACACAATTTATAAAAAAGTAGCATTTCTTAAGTTAAAATATTCCACACATTTTTTTCGATTTTGTAAATTCATCCACTCAAACCTGACTCTTTTATTGTAGTCCCTACGCATGAAGCGCGGCGTCTGTCTTCCGGGGGCGTGTCTAATCGATCACGTCACACTCACACAGATATATTCATCAGCGCGCACTCTCTCTCTCTTATCCAGTAGTTAGGATCAACTTGTCCGGGATGAGCGCTGGTCCTGGTTCGGGTTCGGCTTCGGGTTCTGGTTCTGGTTCGGGCTTCGGTAAAGCTCTGGTCATCATCACCGGGGCGTCGCGAGGCTTCGGCCGGGCTCTGGCTCTCTCCGTGGCGCCTCACCTGGCCCCGGGCTCGGTTCTGGTGCTCTCGGCCCGCTCGGAGGACCTGCTCCTGGAGCTGAAGCGGGATCTGGTCCGCGGGGACCCAGGGATCACGGTCCGGTGTGTCGCCGCGGATCTCGGGTGTAAAGCGGGCGTGGAGAGACTCATCGCCGAGACCCGAGACTGCGCGACCGACCCCGGGATCCAGACTCTGCTGCTCGCCAATAACGCCGGTGCGGATCAAAACTCCAGAACACTCAACACAAGAAATTATGCTGAAATTAATCATTATGATGAGATGGAAAGTCTCAATTATGGCATCCTAAGTCATATTAATGATACAAATTGAAATAAAGAGAAAAGGTAAAATTGTGACAGAAAGTCATTATTCGATTTTCCCTGATTTAATGTGTTTTAATTTTTACTTAAAACATATGTTTGTGTAGATTTTTCACCTCATAATTAGAACTTTAGACTTAGTATGCCATAATGTATTTATTTATTCATTTATTTTTGACTCAAAAAAGATTTTTCATGACAGAAAGTCATAATTTCACATTTTATCTCAATTTCACATTTTATTCATTAAGTAATAATTTTAAATTTTTCTCAATTATGACTTGGGATAATTTTGGCATTATTTTATAATTTAATTTTTTGTCATATTTGGACTTTTTATTTCATAAATGTATCTTTCCATGTCATTATGATTTATTATGTCATCATCATTTTTGTTTTATTTTTTCTATGATTTACTAACTTTTCTCAATTATGACTTGTCATAATTTTGACTATCCCGTAGTTTAAACTTTTTTTGTCATATTTCTACTTTTTATATAATCATTTAATTCTCATCTCAACTTTAATCTTTATTCTCATCATTTTTATCTTTCATCTCATAAATGTTACTTTACTTCATAAATTTGCTAATTATGTCAATAAAAAAAATTAATCTCATAATTTCAATCTATACCTCATAATTTTATATTTTTCTCATAATTATGATGTAGAGTCTCATAATTTAAAAAAAATATCATGAATAATTTTTTTTATCTCATAATAAAAACTTTTTGGTCAATTTAGACTTTTTGTCAAACTCTGAAAAAAAATAATATGCTTTATCTAATCAATAAAATTGTGGCAACATATTACAAGCAATATTATTAATTAAATTGTACAAATTAGAATTAATTAGAATGTTAATTTGATTAACTATTAACTATACTTTGTTCAATTTATTAAATAATATTGCTTGTAATCTATTGCCACAATTTTATTGATTTAGATAAAGCATGTTAATTTTTACAGTGAACTTTTGACTCAATCTAATAATTTTGTTTTTTTAATCTCATAATTTAACTTTTTTAATTCATAATTTCGACTTTTTGGTCAATTTAGACTTTTTGTCCAAATTTTGACAACCTCCTAATTTTGATTTTTTTTTATCTCATAATTTAAATTTTTAATCTCATAATCTTGTGTTGTGATTCTGCTGTGTGTGTGTGTGTGTGCGCAGCTTCTCTCGGGGACGTGTCTCGGCGCTGTCGCGACTTCACGGATGTGTGTGAGGTGGACTCGTACCTGTCGCTGAACGTGAGCTCGGCGCTGTGTGTGACGGCGGGGGTTCTGCGCGCGGTGCCGGGCCGCGCGGGTCTGACGCGGGTGGTGCTGAACGTCAGCTCTCTGTGTGCGCTGAGGCCCTTCCCCTCCTGGGTCCTGTACTGCGGCGGGAAGGCGGCCCGAGACATGATGTTCCGCGTGCTGGCCGAGGAGGAGCCGGACCTCAGGGTCCTCAACTACGCCCCAGGTACACACACACACGTCAAGGTGCAGTGTGTAGGTTTTAGCGCATCTAGTGGTGAGGTTGTGAACTGCACCCAACAGAAGTTACGACAGGAAGTGATGTCGTCAGAGAGTAGCCAGTTCAGCAATGAGGTTTCTTTACAAAGATAAATTAAGAAATGACGTTTACTTGATTATTCAGTAAAATGCTGTTATCATGAGTATTATTGTTGCTTGTTCATGATGTTTAGAATGTAATCTTGTAATTTTTACTCAATTTACTCAGTTTCCTGAAATCTGTCTGGTTTGTGTCCCTCAGGCCCCCTGGACACGGACATGCAGCTCCAGGCGAGGAGCCGCTCTGCTGACGACGCTCTCAGGAACACGTTTAGCGTCATGCATGCTAGCGGTCAGCTCCTGACCTGTGATCAGTCGGTCAGCAAACTCCTGACGGTCCTGCTGGAGGACACGTACCCCTCGGGAGCACACCTCGACTACTACGACCTCTAGAGGTCACTCTCACACACCGCAGCGAGATCTTCCCGTCTTTCTTTCTTCAGTCGAAAATAAATGAAGGTTTTTGAGGAAAATATATATTCCCTACAGTGTCTTCAATGGGGACCAACGGGTCGAAGGTCCAGATGTGAGTTTCAAGAATAAGAGTCTGATCTAGACAAACCTGCCCACATTTATAATCAAATACACATTTATATACTTTAACCACTACTGCTGGTTCTGAATCTTAAAACTGTAATTTGGACCTTCAACCCGTTGGACCCCATTGAGGTCCATTATAAAGCTGAAGTGAATCTGTGCTGGTGTTTTCTCCTCTACTGTAGTGAAACTCTTCTGGAATGAGAACACATGTGGGCGGGGCTTGATTGTGTCTGTGAGGAGTTGATTGGCTGGTTAGATGGTTGTGGTTTGCTATTGGCTGATCTCATGTGAGTGACAGGTTATAGCCCCGCCCACATCATCAGAGACTGATTCTGAGTCAAGATTATTAACACAAGTTTTTCATCAAACTTTAATTGTCTATTTGGATTTCACTTAATGATTGCGTCTAGGGCAGACGTTCTGTAATAAACGAATCTCGTTTACTGTATAGCTAATTAAAGAAAGTCTCTGTCAGAGAGGACTGATCTTCAGTCAGTGTTGAAACAGTTTGGAATATTTTAAGTGCCTTAATTTATGCGTAAACTGCAGATTAATTTGCTCTCAGATTATAACCTGACGTTCTGGACCAAAAGAAAACTCTTGTATGTCATTGTTTTGCCAAGCGTTTCTAATATATATATATATATATATATTATTGATATTTTATTAATAATTACACTAAAAGCCTTTGCTTTCATGTGCAAATGTGTTTTTATTCAGGATTCCTCACTTTATATCTTGAATTGCTAGCCTTATTTTTTTTTAAATACTAAAAATATTTGATATATTTGATTTGTAGTTTTTAAGACTGTTTTTCAATAATCAAAATCGTGATTTTGCGTGTATGTGTTGTGTGTATTCAGTATAATGATTGACTTGTATAAAATCATGAAGTGTTTCTCTGGCGTCTCCTGATTAAAAGCCCGTTGGTTCCAGCAGTGTGTGTGTGTGTGTGTGTGTGTGTGTGTGTGTGTTGATGAACGCCTGTTTCCCAAATCTGTGACTAAAGAGGGTTCATTTTACAGACACAGAACTCTTCCCATCTTTTCCACCACAGTTGTGTCCTAATGAAGTAATCTGTACAGTTAGTGGACTTCTTTCTCAAAGTCTGTAGAAAAATCTTGAGGAAAATCATTTAAAGTTAATAAAAATATATACATATGGTAATACATTACTGTCGTAAGTGGAAAGAAATATATGGAAACTCAATTTTATATTTATAATATGATTTTCAGTGTACAAATTTGGTGTTTATGAAAAAAACATGTCTTTTAAATCTTATTATTTAAACACTACCCAAACACTGGGTTATTACGTCTGACCCAGGATCTGGGTAACACAAAACTACCCAAACACTGGGTTATTACGTCTGACCCAGGATCTGTGTTACATTAAAACTACCCAAACACTGGGTTATTACGTCTGACCCAGGATCTGTGTTACATTAAAACTACCCAAACACTGGGTTGTTACATCTGACCCAGGATCTGTGTTACACAAAAACTACCCAAACACTGGGTTGTTATGTCTGACCCAGGATCTGGGTTACACAAAACCTACCCAAACACTGGGTTGTTACGTCTGACCCAGGATCTGTGTTACATTAAAACTACCCAAACACTGGGTTGTTACGTCTGACCCAGGATCTGTGTTACACAAAAACTACCCAAACACTGGGTTGTTACGTCTGACCCAGGATCTGTGTTACACAAAAACTACCCAAACACTGGGTTGTTACGCCTGACCCAGGATCTGTAAAACACTACCCAAATGACCCGTATCCAGTGATCCTGTGGATGCAGATAGAGATGGTCCGCTGATGTCAGCTCTTGTACGGTGTGATGAGCACACGCAGCTGACGGACAGAAATACTCTCAGTAACTGTAACTCTCCTCTATTATTAGCCGAGCCGGAGCGGCTGGAAGGGAAGCGCTGGAACACAGGCAGTGTGTGTGTGTGTGTGTGTGTGGTCATGACCGTGGAGAACATGGATCCCGTGGAAGTGTTCGCGGCTGGAGAGAAAGGTCGTGGGCTGCGGGTCACGAAGCAGCTTTCAGCGGGGGATGTGGTGTTCGCTGAGGCTAGCTTCGCCGCCGTCGTGTTCGACAGGTGAGCTCCACAGGTGAGGTCGGGGTTCACCTGTTAATCCTGATCTTCTCTTGAAAGGAAAACAGGGTTTAAACTCATGGAAAAACTGATATTTTATCCCATAAAAGCATGTGTTCCTGCAGTCAGTGTGTGGGTGTTAGCAGGCTGAGGATTAATCCAGTGAGAGTCGAGATGTTTGAATGGAAATGCGAATCTTTGCACCCGATTATAGACGCACTTTCTGTCTTTATTCAGTCGCTATCGGGAGAGATTCAACTCTCATGTTTCATCAGGTTCACCTCTTTCAGAAGTCAAGAGTTACAACTGTGGAAAACACACAGCGCTCTTGACCTTTTTAAAGAATATAACAATAGAGGAATATGGAGTCAAAAACACTTGAATCTATATATTTTTTCTTTACCATTGTTCTGTTTGACCCGAACACAAACACAGGCGTAAACACAGAGTTTTGACCAGCAATCGATGACATCAGTCTTCAGTAACGTCATCTTAAAATAGACAGTAATGTAAGTCACATAATTTTAAACGTGCAAAGTGACACCAGAAGATTGAGACGATTTATAATTTTTTCTTGTGATTCCCTGTTATAGTCATGTGATCCTGCCATGTTCTGATTGGTTCATTGTTTCGTGGTCATCAGTCCTCGTGATTGGCTTGTTAGTGGCTCACGTCTTGTTTCCGTAACCCTGTTGGGAAGATTCGGTTGATGTTCACGTTGTTTGTGATCTTGACTGTTTTGTTTTAACCCTCTGGAGTTCTTCGTTTAACAGTCACACTCGGGTCCTTCGGGTCAAAATTGACCCAAAGGGCGGGATTCATATTTAAAAAAGAAAATCATAATTTTTTTTTACTTGTTTTTTATTTTAAAAAAAATCTGTTCTTTTTTGTTGTTTTGAGAAAAATTCAAAAATAAAAAAATATATATATAATTAGTATTAATGTAATAATTATGACCAAATTTCCCCCCATTGAATATAATAGAAAAAAATATTAAAAAAAATATATTTTTTTTAAGCTGTATTTCATTTTAGAGTCAAGCCTAAGCCTCATAAAAGCAATTTTTGAAATTAGATGGATGCCATTTCGTGGACAAACTGAGCTTTTTAAAAATGCAAAAAACACGTATAATCTGAATTTTTTGGTGTGTTTGTGTATAAAGGTGTGTTTCTGTGTGTGTGTTTTGCACTCTTGATGTTTTATAGATTCACCCCTTCACTGTTGTGTGCTTTTTTTCAAGATCGTGGCTGATTTGTAGATTGTGCGCACAAAAAAACTCAGTATTTTCACATTTTTGCCAATTTCCCATTCATTTCCTATGCGGGTCATTTTTGACCCAAAGGTCCTGAGTGTGACTGTTTTTTTTACGACCACTTAGACTTTTCAAATCCTGTCCCCAATTTTTTTTGGGTGTTCAAATACCAAGTACCAATAAAGTCACCAAGTTTCGGACCATTCCGATGAAGCTACGATTTTTAATATTTTTTTATTTTAACGCTTCAGGTCATTATTGACCCGAAGAACCCCAGAGGGTTAATAATCTGAATTAATAACCTGTTATATCTGCATTATGACTGAATTTTTCTTAATTCCCTTTCTTAATTTCTCTGGACTTCATTTTAAATTTTAAATGTTTCTGATTTTGTTTTAAAAGTTAAATTAAATGTTAGTAATAATTAAAAATCACTGGCCTGTGTTGTTATTGTCGGTGTCTCTGAAGCTTGTGTAAAGGCTCCGCCCCCTTCTGAACGGAGGCGGATCTTGCTCATTTGCATTTAAAGGGACACACAAAAATGCAATCAATTAAATTCATAAAACTTTAACATTCATAATAAACATTTATTACAAATTACAATACATTTCATGTTATCCAGTAAATTCCATTTTACGGCTGGATTCTAGGGCCCTAATAAACACCAGTTAGCATGAGCGCATCGCTAATGAGCTATGTTTGGGATGTGGACGCTGCAGTGTAACGCAGATGTGTGTGTGTGTGTGTGTGTCAGTCTCTCTCTGCAGGTGTGTCACAGCTGTTTCCGCCGGCAGCCGAACCCTCACCGCTGCGCTCAGTGTAAGTTCGCGCACTATTGCGACCGCACGTGCCAGCGCGCCGCATGGGACGAACACAAGCAGGAATGCTCTGCCATCAGGAAGATGGGAAAAGCTCCCAATGAGAACGTGCGGTGAGTCCGGTCATGTGACCTTCTTGACCTTCGGAATGTTCCAATGAAAACGAAGCATTGTAAATGTAACATGTTTGCATACTGTGATATGCAAAAAACGTTCTTCGTTTAGGGTTTGAAAACATTTGCTGTCGGCGAACATCCCGACGACGTCCACATTTAGATAGGGTCAGATAGTGTTGCGTTTTCCTCTCAGTACCAATAGGACATCCGTATTATATATATAAATTTTTAAAGTCCCACTGTAATCATTAATTTTATACCTTAAATCTCACCTTTGATCTCTAAAATTACATATTTAACGTTTTTTTCCAGAAAAAAAATATTTATACTTTAAAGGGGTCATGAACTGGCTTATAGCCACTAGGCTACTAGTTATGCTATTTTGTGTCTACGACAAACGCGTACAAACATTATGGACCTGAATTTTCTATAAGTACTAATGTTGTAAATGTATTTATATGTTTTATGACATTATTTTCGATTTGATCAAGAACGTAAACATGCCACCGCTGTTTGAGTATAACATTAGTAGCCAGTCAGTTGCTATCGTTGCCAGTCAGATGCTATTGTGTAAAATAAACGTGTATAAAGTTAAAAATTATGTCAAATTATCATTCAGAAACGTTTAGTAAGAGCCGTGTGTGGTGTGGTTCTGTTTGACTCGCTTCATCGCGGCTTTCTCGGTCTGATTCTGCCTCAAACTGATACTGCAGTTCGACACCATTATTTACATCTGGACCGGAGCTGGCGTTTCCCCGTAAGGTAATAGGCGTTAACCTTCCGGACAACGTGAGCGACAGTTTAGCCAATCACAACACACCTGGCCAAACGAACCAATCTGAGCCCACGACGTGTTTCTGAGGGAGTGTTTTCATAGAATCAGGAAGTAAACCGCTCGTTCAGGGGATAGAGGAGAGCGCGGCTGACGATAAAGGTGAAGTTTATGAAAAATAAGACTTTTTAAAAAAGAAAAAACACGAATACATGTTGTATTGCACCCCATAAATTAGGGGTGTAACGATTTTCGAACCGAACCGAAAAACCGCGATACTGAACTCACGATTCGAATCGCGATACTGTCATTGCGTACCGAACACGCCCCGCCCCGCCCCCTGCTACCCCGGCTCAATGGACCTCACGTCTTATAACAGTACACAACGAATTCAGTTTTGTAGCCTATAACCACAATTAACACCAAATAACAACCTCCGTGTTTTGTTACTTTCGATAATAAGCAAGGTGTAATCTTTCAGATTCTGTCTATTTGATCACGAAATTCAAACAATAAATGGCGTTTTGGCGCTCTTTTAATGTGACGTGACAGATCGCTTGGCTCCTCAGTTCAACCGGCAGCGCGACGCGCGAGTAAACGCGATCATCTCTTCCTCAGTTACAGAATGGACACCTGAAGGTATTGAAATATATTAATATATTTACTGAAAGACATCATAACTCGTGTAATCGGTGTTTCAGCAGTGAAAGACGTCAATAAAACAGCATAGCTTTAGCTTGTCACTAGCATTAGCCTATATTTACCTCAGCAGACAGTGATTCAGTGTCCACAACTTCCTATAAATGAACATTTGCACTAAATAAATGCACTGTCAGCCTGTATATTATATTTTACTTAACCTGTTAATGATATCTTTATTATTTAATGTATGTTTAAAATATTTTTAATGAAAATGCCAACTGTGTAAATTATTAGAATAAAAACACAAGTTAATGTAAAAACTGCCTTATGTTCAGTTTACACGTTTTCACACAATGTGTTGTGTGTTGATTATTATATCTAAAAAATAAACGGCATCTGAATTTAGGTTAAAAGTCTAGGCTACAACCTTTAATGTTTTAGTAATGTGCGGCTCCCTATATAGTTCACAGCATTAGCAGATTTTTTTTTAATCCTTGTGAAATGTTTAATTGTAACTGAATTAATTTAAAGACAAAGACCTTTTTTCATTAAACCACTGTTTAAAAGCCATTTTAGCTTTTTAAACTGAATCGAAGCGAACTGGGACTAACTTTTCGTTTTTCCCGGAATCGTTCAAAAGTTCAAATTTCGATTCCTAGTTTCGATATTCACAGTCCGCCGAGCGGAAGAAGAAACCGCTGAACAACACCAATGAAGAAGCATCTACCGGAAGTGTTGGCATAACCGCGCGAGTCGAACATGAGTAGCTTACGTCGGCGGTCCAAAGTGTGGCTTCACTTTTCTAAAAATAACGAAATCTCGGCAAAATGCAAAATTTGTGACAAAAGGAGTATTTCCTTCAGAAAGACCGTTGGTTAGCAAGGTTAGCTAAACTTTTTTGACCCTGCCTCTTAAAAGAATCGGAATCGAGAATCGTTGGGAATCGGAATCGAAACAAGGAATCAGAATCAGAATCGTTCAAATTCAAACGATACACAACCCTATATGATGACCTCTTAGATGTCAAAAGCTCAAGGAAAATTCGATTTCTCAGTTCATCACCCCTTTAAAATATGTTGAAAGTAACTCGATGTAACCAAAGACAGTCTCAAAGACACGGTTTGAAATCGCTGACGTCACAAACGAAACATTTCTGGGTGAACTGTCCCTTTAAGAAGCGTCGGTGACTTTATCCAATGAAAATAAGTGTTGTGAATGTCCTGTGATGTCAGTCTGGCCGCTCGCATCATGTGGCGCATCCAGAAGGACACGGGCCTGGTGTCGGACTCTCAGCTCACGACCCTTGACCTGCTGGAGGATCACCTGACCCAGATGAGCCCCGATGACCTGAAGGAGCTGAAGGTGGACGTGCAGCACTTCTACAACTACTGGCCTAAGAAGAGGAGAGCCGTCGGGGAGTTATACGTCTCGCATCTCTTCGGTGTGGTAGGCAGAGATCGCATACACTCCTTACAGTGTGCAGCGTGTGTGTGTGTGTGTGTGATCTTGGCTCATGATGAGAGATGTGTGTGTGTTCCTCAGATTAACTGTAACGGCTTCACGCTGAGTGACCAGAGGGGTCTGCAGGCGGTGGGCGTCGGCCTCTTTCCCAACCTCTGCCTCGTCAATCACGACTGCTGGCCCAACTGCACCGTCATCCTCAATCACGGCAGGTGTGTGTGTGTGTGTGTGTGTGTGTGCACTGTCGTCATGTCAGAGTTCCTAAAGATGAAGTGATTCAGCTTAATGTGTGTGTGTTTGTCTTGCAGTCAGACGGCTCTGGATGCTTCATTCCACTCGGAGAAGAGGTGGGTCAGTTAAACACTAAGATTTGACCTTTGACCCCTTGAAACCTTCAGATGAAACACACGGACATGAGAATAAATATTATGTCCGACATCTCCAGTCATTCTTATCAAACCCCGTCTGACAGTTAATCACGAGTTATTGAAGGACATCGTGTTTCCTCAGTCATGTCCTCATCAGGAAATACTTTGATTTGATTTAACACGGTGTTGCATGTGAGTGGCAGAAATAGCTTTTTGGGATTTTGGGGTTTTTGGACACAACAACTGCATTGTACGTTTATTTTAGGAATGCGATGACATTAAATTAATCCCCTAGTTTTGTAAGACAGAAAAAGATTATAAGAGTAATTGTCCAGCTAACAGGGAACGTTCTGGTAAGATCCTCTCAAAGTTACTGTATGAGCAATTATTCCTCCAGAAACAATAATAGAACATTTGATCAAAGTTATCTGATCTTTAATAATGTTCTCGAATTATTAGCACAAACGTGTTGATTATTCATCTTTTTTTCTAAACATTTTAGTTTTTGTTCTTTAAACGTCACTACTTTCTCATTTTATTCTGCGTACATTCGAAACGTTCCAATGATAATTGCAAAATGATGAAATAGAGAAAACATTCCCTTATTGTTCTCTATAATCAAGACAAAAAAGTTCTGAAAACATTCAGAAATAAGGTTTTCATAACTTAATGAGAACGTTCGTAAACGTGAGATGGGTGCAACTTGATCTCTCATAATTCAAACTGGATTGCATGACATGGAATTACGAGAAATAAAGTACGAATTTCAAGACAAATTGCGAGATAAACTCAGTTGCGAGAAAAAATCTGAATTGCGAATTATGAGAGAAAAGTGAATTGTGAGATATAAAATTGGAATTACAAAAAAACTATAAATTGCCAGATCTAAACTTTCAATTACGAGAAAACGTCAGAAATGTGAGTAATAAAGAAAAAAAGTCAGAATTGTGAGATAAAAACTCTCAGTTGCGAGAAAAAAAAAAAGAATTGCGAATTATAAACTTGAAATTACAAGAAAAAAGTCAGAATTGTGAGATATAAACTTGGAATTACAAAAAAAATATATATATATATAATTCCAAGAACTAAACTTTCAATTGCGAGAAAAAGTCAGAAATGCGAGTAATAAACTCGGAATTACAAGAAAAAAAAGTCAAAATTGTGAGATAAAAACTTGCAATTACGAGGAAAAAAAAACAGAATTGCAAGATCTTAACTCGCAATTACGAGAAATAAAGTAGGTAATATGAGAGAGAAAAATTTCAAGATCTAAACTTACAATTACGAGAAAAAAGTTATAAACTTGGAATTACAAGAAAAAGCTCTGAATAGTGAGTTACTCCGAATTTCGAGAAATAAACTGTGAATTGCAAGATATAAACTCTCAATTGTGAGAAATAATTGCAAGGGAAACTCAGAAATTACCAGAAATAAAGTATAAGTTGTGAGATAAAAACTCAAAAAGAAATTGCAAGATAAATTTGGAAATTACGAGAAGTAAAGTATGACTTGCTCGATAAGCAAACTGAAGCACACCAGCTTACTTTTGATATGAAACAGTCTCAACTTTCACATTTGGTCATTTTTTAAAGAAATTTAAACAATAAATACTGTTTTGTGGCTTAGGTTCAAATCCACAGACTTTAATCTTATACTGTCTATGACTTTAATCTTGGCGGCTTTGTCGGACAAAAATGGCGGATTCGGCGGAAGACGGATTATGATTGGTCAGATCGCCTGTCAATCAAAATCAAAGGGTGAATAGCAAGAAGTATAGTCAAAATTGCGTCAGAATTAAAAATCGCAAATACTTTTTTTTGGTGGCAGAAACAAGCCTCCACTCTTCTAGTTGTTGTTGAAGAAAGAGTGTTCGCTCACAGACAGCACGTGTGTCTCTCTGTCCTCGCACGCCGTCAGGATCGAGCTGAGGGCTCTGGGAAGCATCTCCGAAGGGGAAGAGCTGACCGTGAGTTACGTGGACTTCCTGAACGTGTCCAAGGACCGGCAGCGGCTGCTGAAGCAACAGTATTACTTCGACTGCAAGTGTGAGCACTGCACCGGCGGCATTAAAGACGACCTGATGACGGCCGTCAGAGACACGGACGGACAGAAGGTTCATATCAGCCAATAACACTGACCTCACTTCTAGATGAACAGCTTTTATATAAAACCATACAGTGGTGTGAATAAGTGTTTGCCCCCATGCTAAAGTTGCCTAAAAAGAGGAATAAAAAATCATCTTTTGGATATTGATCTTAATGCCTTCATTAGAAAAATGAGGAAAACTCCAACCTTTAAGGACACCAATTTTCTTTGTGAATGAATAATGTATCATAAATAAATAAATGTTTTTCCTTAAAATACAGGGTGCATAAGTCAGGACACCCCTATGTTAAATTCCCATAGAGTCAGGCAGATTTTTATTTTTAAAAGCCAGTTATTTGATGGATCCAGGATAATATACATCCTGATCAAGTTCCCTTAGCCTTTGGAATTAAAATATCCCCACATCATCACACACCTTCACCACACCTAGAGATTGGCATGGGGTACTTTCCAGAAGATCATCTTTCAGTGCAAATCAAACCAGCTATTAGGCTAACTGAAGTAAAACCATGCCAATCTCTAGGTGTGGTGAAGGTGTGTGATGATGTTGGGATATTTTAATTCCAAAGGCCAAGGGAACTTTATCAGGATGCATATTATCCTGGATCCATCAAATAACTGGCTTTTAAAAATATAAATCTGCCTGACTCTATGGGAATTTAACATAGGGGTGCCCTGACTTACGCACCCTGTATTTTAAGGAAAAACATTTATTTATTTATGATACATTATTCATTCACAAAGAAAATTGGTGTCCTTAAAGGTTGGAGTTTTCCTCATTTTTCTAATTAAGGCATTAAGATCAATATCCAAAAGATGATTTTTTATTCCTCTTTTTAGGCAACTTTAGCATGGGGGCAAAACTTATTCACATCACTGTATAGAGTTCCGTCAGGTGCTTCATATATGTATGCAATCATTTAAAGTCCCCCTGTACTCAGTCAACTCATTTATCCCTTAAAACTCATCTCTGATCACCAAAATGACATATTTTAAAGTGTTTTCCTCGAAAAATGCCTTGAAATGTCTTGAATGTAACTTGACACCCTCCCCTCATTTAGTATGCACGGTTCTATGAATATGCAAATGAGCTCTGCAAGTTTTTAATGTTCAAGTTACATGTCTATGTAGTGTTTTTAATATGCTTTAAGACACACCATGTGTGTGTTGATAAGTGGACAGCATTGCTGAGTATTTCCTCCTTAAAACAAAAACACACTCGCTGGTGTTTCTGACGTCACTAACCACCTTGTAACCAATCAGATCAACGTGTGATCGCCAACCAGTGGATCTCTGAGTGGAGGCGGAGCTCATTTGCATATTCATAGAACCGCGCATACTAAATGAGTTGAGGGTGTCGAGTTACATTCAAGAACAAAAAAAAAAACGTTTAAATGCCATTTTGGTGATGAAAGATTGACTACAGGGGGAGTTTAAATACCAACATCAGAAATGTATCTCTTGCTAAAAGTGGCATAACACTTTATTTCAACATTTACTCTCCCTATCAGCCCCTTGCAAAGCATGATGGGAAGTAGAAATCCTATCTCTAGTTTGTATAACGGCGTGTTTCTTCTGTCCGCAGCCGTCAGCTGAAGTGCTGAAGGAGGCCACAGAGTTCAGTCTCCAGGCTCTGGGCAAGATCGAAGAGGCTCGTACTAGAGGAAACTTCCACGAGGTCAGTCTTCAGAACTGTGTGAGATATATATATATATATATATGACTGACGCTGATCTGCTTCTGTAGGTGGTTAAGCTCTGCCGCGAGTGTCTGCAGAAGCAGGATCCGCTGTTCGGAGACACGAACCTGCACCTGCTGCGCGTCCTCAGCACCGCTAGCGAGACGCTGTCCTTCCTGCAGCAGTTCCCTGAGGCGGCCGGACACGCACAGCGCGTGGTGGAGGGATACGTGTGAGTCTGTGCGCTAAATCATGCTAGCAACCTGTTAAAACATTCTAGAACGGTGCTAAATCTAGCTAGCAACATGCTAGAACTGTACTATATCATGCTAGCAATGTGCTAGAACAGTACTATGTCATGCTAGTAATGTGCTAAAACTGTAAGCCAAATGTTAGCATGTGCTAATTCATGCTAGAAACATGCTATCAATGTAATAAATCATATTAAGACATGATTAACATATTAGCAATGCCGTAATTCATGCTAGAGACATGCTAGCGATGTTAAATCATAAAAGAAACATGCTAGCTGTGTGTGCTAGTAACATGATTAATCATGTTAGCAAACATGTTGTCATGCTAGCAAAGTGCCAATTCTTAAAACGTGTCTGTTACGTGTTAAAACATTCCAGCAACTTTACAAAACATGTTAAATATGTGTTTAAAATAGGCTAGCGAAGTGCTAAAACATGGTAGCATCATGTTAAAACATGCTAACAATGTTCCTTCATGGACTTATGGAGTAAACATTCTAGAACGGTGCTAAATCTTGCTAGCTACATGTTAGAACTGTACTATATCATGCTAGCAATGTGTTAGATCTGTAATAAATCATTAGCAATGTGCCAATTCATGCTAGAAACTTGCTATCAATGTAATAAATCATGCTAGCAACATGTTAAGACAATGTTGTAATTCATGCTAGAGACATGCTAGTAATGTGTTAACTCATAAAAGAAACATGCTAGCAGTGTGTGCTAGAGTGCTAGCAAACATGTGGTCATGCTAGCAAAGTGCCAATTGTTAAAACATATCTAAAATGTGCTAAAACATTCTAGCAACTTGATTAAATCTGTGTTTAAAATAGGCTAGCAAAGTGCTAAAACATGGTAGCATCATGTTAAAGCATGCTAACAACATTTCCAGACAATCATTTCCCTGTTCCTGGTCACAGGAAGCTTTACCATCCCAATAACGCCCAGCTGGGCATGGCCATCATGAGGGCGGGGGTCACGCACTGGCACGCGGGGCTGATCGAGGCCGCTCACGGGCTAATCTGTCGCGCGTATGCTATCCTCCTGATCACACATGGAGCTCATCATCCCATCACCAAAGACCTGGAGGTAAAACACCGGCTGCACTGGAGCCTGATGTGTGCCAGATGCGTATTACGTATTGAACTTTTGACCTTGATGAGGCCGATGTGAATGAAATTCTGATGATGATGATGATGATGGTGACTGTTAGACATACGTGTCACTAAAATATGATGTGAGGAAGATAAAAGCATTATATTTAAAGGGAAAATGTCACTTCATAACAGACAAATTCAACTTCAAAAAAGACATTTAAGAAAAATATATACTGTAGACAGTGAAAGCATGAAATTTAATATCAATTAAAGCAAAATGTTGTTACAATTTGACCACAATTCAGCGTTTTACAGTTTAAATGTAATGAATAAAAACATTATTTTAAAGGCAAGGCTACTAGATATCGCCCTTTCCTCAGTTGATTAATCACAGTATATGTAATCTCCAGATCCAAATAGATAAAGTGCAATTAAATATTTAAATGTGTTTTTAGATGTTTTCTCTCCTCTTGTCTGATGTTATAGAAGCAAAATAGACCTTAAAACTGAGCTGTGCATGAAAAAACAATCCTGAGAGTCTATGGGCTGAGAAAGACTCGACGTTGGGTTTGTGAGAGTTTGTTTGACTGTGATCTTGGTGTGTTTTCAGGCGATGCGCACGCAGACAGAGAAGGAGCTTCGTCTGTTTAAGGAGAACGAGTCTGTCTATCGAAACATGAGAGAAGCCGTTCTCTCAAGCAAACCCCTGATTAGCGTCGCTGGAGAACAAGTGCAAATCAAAGCCTGATCTAAGCAAGAATCTGCTCTCTAATAAAGGCATTTCAACTGATCACGTTGTGGAGTTTTGATTCCTGAATATCACCTACATCTGCCATTCCAAACAGACAGTGAGCCGATCAGGAGATTCGCTTGCTGATCCTCCTGTACACGATTCCATCGAAGGTGAGAGTCTGAAAGCACACGACAGTCAGTAATGAGGATGATGATGATCAGTGTTGGGTGTAACTCATTACAAGTAACTGTGAGTTATGTAATCAGATTACTTTTTCAAGTAACTAGTAAAGTAGTTATCTAGTAGTTACTAGTAAAATAGTATCTTGAGGCCACGAGTTACTATTTTGAGGCCACAAATTACTATTTTGAGGCTACGAGTTACTATTTTGAGGCTACGAGTTACTATTTTGAGGCCACAAATTACTATTTTGAGGCCACGAGTTACTATCTTGAGGCCACAAGTTACTATTTTGAGGCCACAAATTACTATTTTGAGGCTACGAGTTACTATTTTGAGGCCACGAGTTACTATTTTGAGGCCACGAGTTACTATTTTGTAATCTTCAGATCCTATTTTGAGGCCACGAGTTACTATTTTGTAATCTCCAGATCCTATTTTGAGGCCACGAGTTACTATCTTGAGGCCACAAGTTACTATTTTGAGGCCACAAATTACTATCTTGAGGCCACGAGTTACTATCTTGAGGCCACGGGTTACTATCTTGAGGCCACAAGTTACTATTTTGAGGCCACAAATTACTATTTTGAGTCTACGAGTTACTATTTTGAGGCCACGTGTTACTATTTTGAGGCCACGAGTTACTATTTTGAGGCCACGAGTAACTATCTTGAGGTCACAAATTACTATCTTGAGGCCACGAATTACTATCTTGAGGCCACGAGTAACTATTTTGAGGCCACAAGTTACTATTTTGAGGCCACGAGTTACTATCTTGAGGCCACAAGTTACTATTTTGAGGCCACAAATTACTATTTTGAGGCTACGAGTTACTATTTTGAGGCCACGAGTTACTATTTTGAGGCCACGAGTTACTATTTTGAGGCCACGAGTTACTATTTTGTAATCTCCAGATCCTATTTTGAGGCCACGAGTTACTATCTTGAGGCCACAAATTACTATTTTGAGGCCACGAGATAGTTATAATTAATTTTTTTTGCCAAAGTGGGACTAGGGGGGCTCCGTAGTAATGCATTACTTTTAAAAGCAACTTTCTCCAACACTGATGATGATGACGATGATGATGAGTCTGCACTTACGTTACAGATAGTGTCTCCGTCCAGCTCGGTCACAGACTCGATCCCCTTCACGAACACCGTCAGCTTATTCCCATCCATGTGAACCACCGTCTGACACACACACACACACACACACACACACATCAGCAGATCTCATCAATCACACAAAATCTGACATCAACCATGACAAAAATATGATTTAATCTACTCAATTAATCAATCTACCCATGTTTCACACCAAAATTATGAATCAATCTTTTTGTTGAACAATCTACTCATATTTCACTCCAAAAATATGAATCAATCACCTCTATTTACGAACCTTCTAACCTATCAATCAACTCACATTTCGCTCCAAAAATTTTAATTAATCTACTCGAATAATCAATCTACTCATATTTCACTCCAAAAATATAAATCAATCCATTCAATTACTCAATCTAGTCATATTTAACTCCAAACATATAGATCAATTTATCTATTCACATTTTGGTCCAAAATATAATAATAATAATAATAATTGTGATTCTTTTTCCGAGTCAATTCGTTCGTTGAATGAACCAAATGACTCGGAAAAAGATTTGTTAATTTTGATGAACGAGTTCAAACAGGAGAGTCACGAACGCGCATCACAGAACAGAGCAAGACGAGAATTTGAGCTTATAAAACTTAAACTTTGTTATTTATTTATTAAATGAGCGATCGTTTCGCTTGATAAGACCCTTATTCATCGTCTGGTGTCGTTTAAAGCCCTTTGAACAGTTTGCACTGAAACTCTCATTTGGATCTTGAACCGTTTGGACCCCATTGAAGTCCATTATATGGAGAAAATCCTGGAATGTTTTCATCAAAAACCTTCATTTCTTTTCCACTGAAGAAAGAAAGACATGGACATCTTGGATGACACGGGGGTGAGTAAATTATCAGCAAAAGTTTTTTCATAAGTGAACTACTCCTTTAAAGCCACTTAATATATAGTTTCTCTTTCCGTGGATCTGACCTTCTCCTTCTCCCCCGTGAGGGTCTCCAGCTCGCACTCCTCTCCCACAGTGAACGAGTACAGGATCACTTTGGTCCCGGCCGTCACCGTCACCCGGAAGTCCTTCCCGTCCTGATGGATCTCCGAGATGCTCTTCACATCTTTGCCTTTCCGGATCTCCTCCTCCGGCAGTCCTGCGACACCAGACCGAACTCATCAAGCCCGAGTCAAACGCACGAGATCGCGGATTACATGCTCATGACAGGCTTACCGATGGCCTTCATGAACGCCTCGAAGTTCTCGTGTGACTCCAGCTGATACTTCCCACTGAACGCCATCACAAGCTGCAGACATTTACAGTACAGTACAGTACATTACATTTATTCATTTAGCAGACGCTTTCATCCAAAGCGATTTACAAATGAGGAGACTGTGAGCAAAAACAGTGAAACTAACGGACTAAACTAGATATGAAGATAGATAGATAGATAGATAGATAGATAGATAGATAGATAGATAGATAGATAGATAGATAGATAGATAGATAGATAGATAGATAGATAGATAGATAGATAGATAGATAGATAGATCAGGACACTATAGTTCATTAATGTAGGTGAGGAGAGCAAAATAAAGTAAACTGTGACATATTACACCCAAAAATTCTTCAGTAACATTTATTTTTGGGAGCAGAAGTGATTCCTCCACTTTGAGCTGATGATGTTCTGCTGAAGTGTGTTTTCTGTAATCGCTAATGCTCTTTTTACACACACACACACTGAACAACATTCGCATTGCTTGGTCACTGGTTGAGCTAAACTGGTATTATCTAATTGTGGAGTTCAATGATATTCAACATAATTCATGTGTGAGAGTCCAACAGAAAGACGGACAAAATCAGCCAAATATCAGCATATTTATCATAAACTATAGCGAATAAACTGAGAGATGTTGAAGCTGTGTGAGTGAATGTTCCTGTATATATCTGTAACTTCAGCACTCCACAAATAAATGAAATCTGTTTTAATCAGGCTAACGAACATTTCACTAACATCCCCTTGATTTATGATAATGTTATTTCTGAATGTTTTCTGAAGGTTATTCTGTAAGATTTAACCCCGCTGGACTTACCGCTGATCAGGTCCAGAGGATCCGCAGAAATAACGAGTTTCCACAGTGACTGAATCTATCAATGCACAATATGATTATATAAAGACAGATTATGATTAAGCTTCAGTGTGGAATAAATGTCCAAAGGTTACTGTGAAATAAAGACATTCACACAACTTTGATTAAACGCTGTGAACTTTTGATTAAGCGGCTCTAAGAGTTTCAGACAGCATTAATCTCAAATAAATAATAAAACACAGAACACAGCAGAAACTGTATAAATTAGGCTATAAACCACCGAGTCTGATTCATAACTCATCAATCACTGCACTGCTTTGATATTTTTGTACATTACCTCTCTCACAAGTTGTTTTTTTTTTTTTAATTAAGTTGAAAAGAATATATATATATGCACTAAATATCCCCTGGCCATTAACAGTGTGTTCATTTAAATTATTGATTGATTGAGAACAGACTCATACAAATAAAGGTTTCAACAGTTTTTTTTTTTCTTAAAATAACCATTTTTTCAGTATGAATAACATTTTTAATAGTACATGCAATGGGAAGTTTCCATGGATTTAAAAGGATCAGAACCATCAATAATGCCAATAATGAATTTCTGAAAAAGTAATTAAGGTCTGAGGGATTATAACTGTGCAGAAACTGTCTTTCAAAACTAAATCCACCCCAAATAAAAGATAGTGTGACAACTAGCCCCGGTGTCCCCTACAAGCAAAACTGATGAGCTGGTAGGCTAACCCCAGCTATATTGTATTATAATGAAATCCCTTTTTTGATGAAGCACTTTCCTGTCATTGCAAAGGCAGAAATATGACCATGAAAATGTCATATTATTGGCAGAACCAAATTTTATAATTACGTACTATATTATATATTATGTCTCATCATCGGAGATCTGAATCACTTCAATGTAAACATTCTCCCGTCATTCACTGTTTAATAGTGGGATTCGTTGCAATTGTTTTTTACGTTTTGTATTGCTCGCATTCCATTCATCAAGCTAAATAAAAAAACGTTTTACTGTAATCACAACCTAAAGTATAAACGTGATTGGTTTATTCTCCTGGGCGCTGTGTGGAGTAACACAAATCACGTGAGAGTGACGTCACGGTGCTGCTTTTCACAA
The DNA here is from genome assembly GCA_038021265.1 of Cyprinella venusta. Taxonomy (NCBI): domain Eukaryota; kingdom Metazoa; phylum Chordata; class Actinopteri; order Cypriniformes; family Leuciscidae; genus Cyprinella; species Cyprinella venusta. The sequence goes on from CM075865.1 coordinate 579,349, forward strand.
CATAATTTACATCCGAAAAAGGACTCCGATGAATTTAACAACAATTATCTCGGAAATATACGGTGAAATGCAAAAGAAATACGAATTATTATTATTATTATTATTATTATTATTATTTAGACTAATTGCGTCCGATTCACCAAGTCCCGCCCGACGCCGAGATCGAGGTTGCCAGATCCGCGGAACAAAACAAACTAAACCCCTGCCAAACCCTTCAATATCCATGACTATGACCCTGTCCCACATATACCAAACCACGCCCGTTCCTAAAATACAGCTTTATAGTCACTTTTATTCGTTATACACAACTTCAACTTTAAAACCACTATATAGTTTAAATTTTAAAATATTATTTGTATTATATATCAAAGGCAGTTTCATCCTTCACAAAACACATAATCTCTAGCACATTGATATAGAATTTAAAATGATTAAAATCATACAAAACAAAAATTTCGTTCAAATATTATATCAAATAGCTATGTCAAACATTAGCCTAACTTTAGAGTCCAGACAAATCCCACAGGAACCCCGCAGACTTGGCAACCCTGACCGTGGAGCTACAGTCAAACAGACTTACAGTAGACTCAAACACATCAGGTACTGATTATAAACCATAACTTATAATTATAATGCTTCAGTGTGTGACAAATCACTTTTCTCCTTCTAATGTCATCGCTTTTTGATTAAAACGCATGCTAAATGCATCATGTAAATGAATACGAGCGTGAATGTAAAGTCAAGAGGAAAAACAAACTGTAAACAGCTGCAATAAATGCGAGAGAAGGATTAATAATGTCGACCTTTAATCTTCACATGAGAACTCATCAAATCATGGACTGATTTCTGCTTGTTTGAGTGTTTTTACGGTGTAAAACTATAATAACAATCGTAGACATTTCTGTATCTTCATACTTGATAACACAACATAAGATTATGAATAGAAATTAAAATCAGTGAGACTCGGGTTGTTATAGTAGTTAAACAAAAAACATGTGTGTTACTTGACTAAATATTAACTGAAATAATATATTTTGATTCAAGCTAGTTGTAAGGGAAACATTTGAAAATAAAAATAATAAAAACGATATACTTTCTATAAAAAAAACAAATGCAAATGACAAAACTTTAATGCAACTTAAAACAGAAAAGATATAAAACTTTCACTGTGAAAGTATCTCTCTATAATACTAAAACCTCTCATATTGTTGGGTTGTCAACGTTAGTAAATGTGAACTACTTCATGTCGAATTGTACAAGAATGTAAGCTGTGTTTTTCAGTGTTTAGTAAGATCATTTTTTAAAACTTTTACAGCTAGTTGCTAAGGAAACATTTGAATTAAAAAATGAATAAAAACTATAGACTTATTAGAAAAAAAATTAATGCAAATGACTTTTATCAAACTTCTATCTAGCTTTATAAATAAACTAGACTTGAGACTTAAAAACTTAAAAAATGAAACCAGAAAATATAGATAACAACATATGTCCTGAATGATGCTAAAATCTCTCATATTGTTGGGTTATGCATGTTGGTGGATGTGAACTAGTAAAGATAAGTTAGATTAAGTTTGTAAGTGTGTGTGTGTGTGGTCCCGCAGGATGCGCTACAGCAGCACACGTGCCGGCGCCCGCGGCCGCAGCTTCAGAGACGCGCTGTTCTCCGGATACGCTCCCGACGGAGGAATGTTCATGCCGGAGCACATCCCGAAGCTGAGCGCTGAGACCCTGAGGAGCTGGAGGAGCCTGTCCTATCAGCAGCTCCTGTGTGAGGTCTGCAGTCTCTACATCCCAGAGCAGGAGATCCCCAGAACACACCTGCGGGGTCAGAACACACACACACACACACACACTCCAGAATCCAGGACAGGAATAAGCCTGTGCAAAAAGATACGCTTTTTAGTTTTTACATTTTATTATCGATGCACTGAGTTATATGGAAGCTTGTGTCCGCTAGGAAAAAAAATAAAAAAGGTAATCGTGACTTCAACTTAGTTTACTTTAATTATAAATTAAACTAAGTGGGGGTTCGGAGTTTATATCTCACAATTCTGACATTTTTCCTCTCAATTGCAAGTCTGAATTGATCTGTCTTATAAAACGTCACATTTCCACTTTTTTTAATTGTGTTGTGTAAGTGTGTGTTTGTGTGTGTCTGCAGAGCTCATTGCACGAGCGCTGTCGAGCTTCTCCGTCCCGGATGCGGTGCGACTGGTTCATCTGAAGGACTCTCTCTCCATCCTGGAGCTGTTCCACGGAGAGACTCTGGCGTTTAAGGATCTGGCCATGACCTGCACCGCTCACTTCCTGCAGTACTTCTTACGCAGAGACGGCCGACGGGCCACCATACTTGTAGGTGAGGAGTAACGTCCGTCTCAGATCTGCCCCGGACAGCAGCAACGTAGTGTCGGCCCAGATCCGGCCCACATCTGGCCGTGAGGAATCCACGTGTGGACCCACAGGCTTTCTGGAATCTGAATTAATTCTTGTTTAATTAATTCTAGTTTAAATCTTGTGATTTTGACCTTTTCTCGCAATTCTGACTTTATTTCATTAATTCTGACTTTAAATCTCGCAATTCTTGTTTTTTTTTTTTTTCCAGAATTCTGAGTTTAAATCTCGCAGTTCGGACTTTATACCTGAATTCTGACTTAAAATCTTGCAATTCTGACTTTAAATATCACAATTCTGACTTTTTTACGGAATTCTGACCTTAAATCTCACAATTCTGAGTTTAAATCTTGCAATTGTTATTTTTTTTTCCAGAATTCTGACTTTAAATCTCACAATTCTGACTTTATATCTCGCAATTCTGAATTTTTAACAGAATTCTGACTTTCTGTCAGAGTATCTCGCAATTCTGAGTTTAAATCTTGCCATTCTTGTTTTTTTTTTTCAGAAGTCTGAGTTTAAATCTTGCTATTCTGACTTTTTTCGAGAATTCTAACTTTTAAATCTTGCAATTCTGAATTTAAATCTTGCGATTCTTATTTGTTTCCGGAATTCTGAGTTTAAATCTTGCAATTCTGACTTTTTTCCGCAATTCTGACTTTAAATCTTGCAATTTTGACTTTTTTAGAGAATTTTTTAGAGAATTCTGACTTTTTTTCCGCAATTCTGATTTTAAATCTCGCAATTCTTAGTTTAAATCTTGCGATTCTTATTTGTTTATGTAATTCTGACTTTAAATCTCGCAATTGTGTTTAAATCTTGCAGTTCTGACTTTTTTCAGTAATTTTGACTTCAAATCTCGCAATTCTGAGTTTAAATCTTGCAATTCTGACTTTTTTCAAGAATTCTGACTTTTGAATCGTGCAATTCTGAATTTAAATCTTTCGATTTTTATTTGTTTCCGCAATTCTAAGTTTAAATCTAGCGATTCTAATTTTTTTTTCGGAATTCTGAGTTTAAATCTCGCATTCTTTTTCCAGAATTCAGAATTCAACGCAATAAGATTGACCAATCAGAATCAACTATCCCAGACAGCAACATAGTGATGGTCCAGATCCGGCCCGCATCCGTACACATTCCTCACGGCCCAGATGTGGGCTGGCTCTGGGCCCGTCTCGTGTCCTGCGATGGAGATTGAGAGCTGATGTTTTTCAGGAACGTCGGGCGACACGGGCGGCTCGGCCATCAGAAGCGTGCTGGGTCTCAGTGAAGTGGACATCGTGGTGGTGTTTCCCCGCGGACGGGTCACCAGAGTCCAGGAGCTGCAGATGACCACCAGCGCCGCAGACAACGTCCATGTGTTCGCAGGTAAACGAGAAACCTAAACAGGTTTTGTGATATCAACTGCAAATTTGGGACACATCTAGGTCCAGAAATCAAGCTTTAAATGTATCAAAAGTGATGTTACAAAAGATTCTATTTCAAACAAATGCGGTTCTTTACAACTTTATATTCATCAAAGAATCCTGTAAAATTAAATGTATCACATGTGTTTTTTAACACTGATAATAATCATAAAAGTTTCTTGATCATCAGATCATCATATTAGAGTGATTTCTGAAGGGTCATGTGACACTGAGACTGGAGTAATGATGATGAAAATACAGCTTTGATCACAGGAATAAATGACACTTTACTGTATATTCACACTAATATTTATATAAAGGAATAATATCTCACTGTCTTTACTGTATTTTAGATCAAATAAGTGTGTGTGTGTGTGTGTGTGTGTGTGTGACGCAGCGGACGGGACGTCTGACGACATTGACGTGGCTCTGAGGAAGCTGTTTGCGGACCCGGAGCTGGTTGGACGGCACGGCCTCATGAGCCTGAACTCTGTGAACTGGAGCCGGATCCTGGTTCAGACGGCTCACTTCCTGTTCGCCTTCCTTCGGCTCAGTGACGGAGATGGAGAAGAGCTGGAGGTGCTGGTGCCCACGGGCGGAGCCGGGAACATCACCGGTACACCAACAATCCTGTTATAGACCTGTGTGTGTGTGTGTGTGTGTGTGATGCAGCAGACGTTTGTCTGAGGGACTGATGATTATGGTGTGTGTCCAGCGGGATTCATCATGAAGCTGATGGGTATCCCTCTCCGGCTCGTTGCCATGGTGAACGCCAATGACATCGTCCACCGCGCCGTCCAGAGCGCAGACTTCTCAATGGCAGACGCCGTCCAGCAAACCCTGGCTCCGGCCATCGACATCCAGGTGTGTGTGTGTGTGTGTGTGTGTGTGTGTGTGTGTGTGTGTGTGTGTGTTTACACCTGTGTGTGTTCACAGGACCCGTATAACATGGAGCGTGTGTTCTGGCTGCTGTCGGGGAGAGATGGTGCGCTGGTGAAGAGTTTGATGGAGGAGTTTCAGCGGACACACACACTCACTCTCCCGGCCTCGCTCCATCAGCAGGTGAACATCAACAACACAATCACATCAATAACACAATCATATCAATAACACAAAGAGTGGTGAAACTCCAGCTCATGTGACTCCAGTTTAACTGCTGTAAATCAGCTAACAAACCTGTTATAAGAAAGCTAACGTTCCCATAGAGTTATTTCTGGATGTTCAAGATTTTTAAATGTTGTGAAAATGTTTTTTTTTGGTTATGTGAACGTTAAGGGATCATACGGGTTCATTCCATTACGTTTCTGAACATTCAAAGCGTCAGTGTTACAAAGCGTTTTTGTTTGTTGAGGAAAGATTCATTGTATCATTCTTCAGTCATTACGGAACGTTACTTTTGAATGTTCTCTGATCGTTCTGAAACAAGTTACATTTTAACCCTCAGGTGCTCTTCGTTTCGGAGTCACACTTGTTATCTTCCTGATCACCTAAAAATTAAATTTCCTCCATCCCAGTAAAACCAATACAATTTATTTTTGTTCTATAATATTTATTCTTTTTAATTTAGTATTTTGAGACAATTTGATTGAATTTATTAATATTTATACAATATTTATGGTTTATTTTTGCCATGGAAAAATATATATATTTTTCTATATGTGTATTATTTTTTTCAAAAAATTATTAATGTAGTATTTTAGTTTAGTATAGAGTCTAGGCCTTCAGAAAAAAAATATTTTTTGAAGAAAATTAGCACCATCTGGTTCCAGTATAGAGAAAAAGTGTAGAATCATGGTGTAACCACTAGATGGCATGTACAGCTCTCTATGGAGAGGCATGTGAATTACCCAGATGTTTATGAACATTTATTTTTTATTTTGGTGGATTTGAATATATAGTTGAACAATCTCAAAAACTATTTTTATTAAAAAAATGTAAAAAAATAAAAATGTGAATTTTTGTTTTTTTGTCAATTTCCCATTCATTTCCTATGGGGGTCATTTTTGACTGAAGACCACGAGTGTGACTTTTTTTTTACGACCACGTAGCATGCTCAGATCATGACCTCAATTTTTTTTTTGAGTTCACATACATAATGCCATAAAAGTCACCAAGTTTCTTGGTGCATTGCGATGAAGCTGTGATTTTTAAAAATTCAAAACATACTTTTTGTAATCTTTTTGTGTCTGTTTTGCACTCTGAATGTTGTAGAGTGTCACCCCTTTCCTGCGGTGTACTTTTTTTTAGAATTGTGGCCGATTTGTAGATTGCACGTACAAAAATTGAGAGAATTTTTGTGTTTTTGTCAATTTCCCATTCATTTCCTATGGGGGTCATTTTTGCCCAAAGACCACAAGTGTGACTATATGTTTTACGACCACTTAGTATGCTCAGATCATGACCTCAATTTTTTTGTGTGTTCACATACATAATGCCATAAAAGTCACCAAGTTTCATAACATTCAGATGAAGCTGTGATTTTTAAAAATTCAAAACAGAAATTTTTTCTGTTAACCGAAGAGCACCTGAGGGTTAAAAAACGTTTGATGAACATCCAACTGAAACATTTCAGAAATAACTCTCCATGAAGGATGTATAAATAATGGTTTTGTTCTAACGTTTAGAGAACATTATTAAAGACCAGATCGCTTTGCGCGAAGGTTTTATTAACGCTACACTGGAAGATCATTGTTCATATCTTGTAAACAGAGAACAGTGTCTTTATTCAGATCAAATCAGTTCTCAGTCGATCTGGAGGATGATATGCTCACTTTGATATCTGTGTGACGTGTTGTCGTTGTTGCAGTTGTGTGAAGTGTTGTCGTCGGGGTCGGTGTCTGATGACGGGATCCTGGAGACGATGAGGAGATGCTGGAAGGAGAATCACTATCTGCTCTGTCCTCACACCGCTGTGGGCGTCTGGAGACACTATCACTGTCCCATCACACCGGGAGAACACAGGTCACACACACACTATAACACACTGGTGCTAAGAACAATTTATTATATATTGATCAAATCTATTAATTTAATGTTAAATAAAATATAAGATCTCCCAAAAATGTGCATATTTTTTTTTAAATATCAAAATTAATTAAAAGTAGCTTTTTGACAAAAAATATGTTACAAAGTGCGAGGGAAGGATGAGGCAGAAACTTCGTCATTATCACACAGCTTCGTTAACTTCACGCTGTAATTAAGCTCTGTGTGTTTAGATGTTGCATAGCGACCGCATCACCGGCCAAGTTTCAGGAGGCCGTGCACCAGGCCGGGTTGACCCTTGACCTCCCTGAAGCGGTGCTAGCGCTAGACGCGCTGGAGTCGCGGTACGAGGTTCTGGAGCGATCAGACGACTGGGAGTCCAGACTGAGACGCCACATCGAGTCCATCGGAGACCGGAGGAAGTGAAGCAGATCTGCGCATTTCTAACACGAACATTGAACGTTTTGTGTTTTTTGGGGAAAAAAATTATTATATGGAACTTTGGTAAAGATTTTGGCTCTTACTGTGTGCTGGTCGCTCAGAGACGAGAGAGTTCCCTCTAGTGGAAGCGTGTGGAACTGCAGCCGGACAACATCAGCTCACACACACAACACACACACTGATGGACACTTTCCAAACAGATCTTCATCCAGCTTTACAGTAAAATATGATTTTGAATCTTAAATACATTTTTTTTTGCAATTTCACATAAATTCTGTAACTTTTTAAACAGTTTTAGTCCAGCTATAATCTGCCGAGTGTCGTCTCTGAGAAGAGATCTATGCTCAAAAAGTAAATAAATGGATTATAATTAAATACAGCATCAATATAATTCAGTGCCATAAAATCCTCTAAAAATACAAAATATTACATATGAAACATCGGAATTAAATATAGTACATTAATATCATTGAACAAAAACGGAGGATTATAGACTCACAGCAGGTTTTTAATAATGAATGTGGTGTGTGTATAAACTAATAAACATGATCATCTGTGTGATTTTACTGTATGCATGAAGACCAGGTTCAGATCCTGATATAATGTGTGTGTTTATAATGCAGTTATCCAGAGATCGGCTTTATCATATGCCCAATACACACAACTATTATTGTTTATGATAAACCTTTACAGAACCTGTGTTCAGACCCGGCTCACTGAATTATCAGTCCAGAATATGCATTATTAACACTTTTCCAGAATATTATGCATCATTTAGCAGAAAACTGAGTGATTTAAATGAGTGTATAGGGCATATCTCATTGTTCTGTGGTTCTGGACATCATTCTGGACAGTTTCTGCACTAATCAAAGCTGCAAAATTCACCAAAACCAGTGACTAATATTGGTTTGCACCTACAGTAATCATGCAACTTAATCATCAAATGTAAACAAATATTTTGAAATAAAATATTTTTAGAAATTACATTCAAAACTCCTGACTAAATCTATTTGTGTGTGTGTGTGTGTGTGTGTCAGTGTTTTTAATTGTTCTGAATAAACAGAATCTCGCTTTGAATGCCTTCTTAGAAAGGAGTGTGTGTGTGTGTGTGTGTGTGATAATGAAGGTGAGTGTTTAACTTGAGAAGGTTTATTGCCGTATAAATGTTTTAGTGGAGCTGAAGATGTGGACTTTGGTTATTGTGTTGTAGCTGAACTCATACACACACTTGTGATGAACACTGGAGTCAGTTTAAACAAGCGTACTCATTGGTTAATCCTTTTACTCTTGAATTGGGCTAGTTTCAAATAAATTGCATATATTATATCAGACTGAAATAATTGTATTGGAACATATTTATACTCAACCAATGATAAAAACTGCAAGATGATGCCTATGTACAGATTTATCTTTATGAATTCTGGCTGTGATTAAATACACTACAACAAAAAAACAGTTTTAATAGTTTAATAGCTGCACAAACGTCCAGTCAAGCTATCATCAACACAGTTCTACTCATACGGATTAGCCATACTAGCGGCTATACAAAGTTTGTTTACAAAAGGTCGATGATGGTCGGTTGGTGGGCGGGCTCCTCCTGAGATGATGTCACGCCTCTGTGAGCGATTCATTGGTGGAGTCTGTAGGGGTGGGCGTGGCTTGACAAGTGCAGGAGCTTCATCAGCAGATCTTGGCTCGTGGAAGCCGCTCCGTCGCCGTCTCCATCCACACACGACTGATCCACACTGCAGCCCTCTGAATCACACACACATTGTGTATGGGGAATTTTTAAGGCCAGACAAGTAATTTGGTGAGGTCAATATGTACAGAAACACTACTTGCCTGCACTATTGAAACGCTCATACAGACCAATACAGACTGAATACGTCACATCCATAGACTGTAAAAAATAGGTCACATCACGTGATACGCATGTGCGCGCCAACTGCGTTCTCACAGGTTTGCTAAGTTTACCGAAGTTTACGCAGAGATGATAATGTTTTTTATTTTAATTAAAAGCTTTAATCTTGCGTTCTCGAGTATTAGAATTAGAGAATATTGTCGATATTTAACAAAATTACCTATATTTTTTGAAAAGTTTTATATTTTTGTTGTAAAATACCGACCTGAGAATCGATTTACCTGACTATATTTGACCAATCACGTTGTATTGATTTCTATCAGGTCATAACTACAGATGCATATTAATGAACAAATCACTGTATTGATCTAATCGGTCAGAAAGCTCTGAAATTGTTGCGATTCAGTTTGATTTATTCGGGAATTCACCCAATCCAAAACTTGTTTTTCAATCAAAAAAAAAAAAAAAAAAAAAGACACTCTATAACAGTGTTTCTCCACTCAGACCTCAGTTGTTGAAACTGATTTTGTACTTATAGGCTATTATTTGTATTAGATCGAGAGAGTAGCCTACAATAATTTGATTAGACAAGCAGCTAATTCTCAGAATGTGGATATGTTGTACAAGTTGTTAGCACTAGTAGAAGACCAAGAGCAAAACATAACCGACATAAATGCACAAAAACAAACTAAAAAATAATGAATAATTTCGCAGATTCAACCACTGTCTATAATTATGAAAGCTTGTTTCCGCCACTGAATAAAAATAAATAAATAATTGCGACTTTTTATCTCAAAATTGTGAGATATGAAGTCAGTTAGAAATAAAGTCAGAATTGCGTGTTATAAAGTAGTAAATTCTAAGAGAAAAAAAACAGAATTGCGACTTTCGAGTGACGCCAGCAGATGGCGCTTACCCCATTTAAGCAGGAATTTAACTATATACAAACCGTTACACTAGTTTACATCTCGCAATTCTGACTTAATAACACATAATTGCGAGTTTATATGTTGAATGTCTTACATCTTTTCTCAGAATTGTAAGATATTTACTCGCAATTGCGAGTCTCAAGCCAAGGGGGGAAAAATACTAACTTTTCCCCCTCAGAATAGTTTATATCTCACAATTCTGACTTTATAACACGCAATTGTGACTTTATATCACGCAAATCTGACTTCATATTTCGCAATTCTGAGAAATAAAGTCAGAATACGACAGTTCACGAAAGCTGTTGCACTAACAGGTAGCAAGACTATGGAAGCTTGTTTCCGCCACAGAATGAAAAATAAAAAGGGCTATTGCAACTTTTTATCTCACAACAATTTTATTCTCACAATTGCGAGTTTACATCTCGCAATTCTGACTTTATATCAAACGGGAAACGGGTCGAACTAACCTGCGTCACAGCAGACCCCCGGAGCAGCGCAGCGGCCTTCGTAACCGCACGCCTTTCCCGCCGCATCGCAGGGAGTCGGCAGAAGGTCCTCCTCCTGACAGCGCTGGGTTTCCGGCGAGCCGACCAGACAGCCGATGGCGTCACCACAGCAGATACTGGGCCCGAAACAGCGGCCGCGGTCGCCAGGACCACACGACATGCACTAGAGGACCCGGAGGACACGTCTCAGGAGTGTGTTCATCGTTCAAACTCAGACTGGAACATAGGCTAAGTGTGTTTTGCAAGTTTCAGCCCGACGCTGTTATCATTTTTTTTACGGCCCACGTTGTTTAAATAGCAAATGCATTTGCATTTGCACAAAATTGGCAACGTCCAATAACACTAACACACATTCCAGCCTGGAAACACTCATTTCAAAGTAAAATAACATGTATTTTTATGCTTCAGTGGAGTGTAAAAGTTACATACGGCACCTTTGAGAAGCAACTTAACATACCTGTCGAGACGGCCAATCCTGTACGGCCCGTTTGCCCCCGATGGGGCAGTTAGAGATGTAACAGGCCGAGCAAATGGACATGAGACACAGCAGACACACCACCGTCAGCAGAGCTCCGGACATATCTGTGCCGTCAGTCCAAATAACAAACATTTCTTAAATCAAGATGCATTTACTTAAATGATATAAGCTATTAAGTCTTGTTTTTTGGGGAAATAAAGTGAGTTAAGTGAGCAAAATTATCTATAATTATTTTTCTGACCCCATTGGCAGATAATTTAACTTTTTTTAAGCATCAACTCACTTAACCTTGATTTTAAGACTTAATGTCTAATGTCATTTTGCTCATCTAGTAAATGCGTCTTGATTTACATTTCTTTAGATATTTGGACTGGAAACAAAATTTAAAAAAGCATTTGTTGTAAATGTGGTGGCAGGACTTACTTGAGCGAGTCTGAGATGGACAGATGTGGAGAAGAGAGTGTGAGCGGTGATGTTCATTTGTGCGGTGTGTGTGGAGACTGTTTTTATAGCCCGTTGCTCTCTTTGCTGCGTGATATTATCACATTATTACCTGTTAGCTTCAATCACGGAGCCTTAACTATCTAAATGTTAATGCTGTGACCTGATGAGGTCAGGACCGGTCACTCGGGGATGTGCGTCATTAGCGGCCCGTGATCCGGCATACGGCAATTAAAACAAGAACATATTCTCCAGCTTTCTGAAACGTCACTCTGAAAAAATAACGTTTCCAAAAGGAGCCTTTCGCAATGTTGTTTTTTTGTTGGCACTCAGACATATAAGTTTTAGTATTATTTGTTTAAGTATCAGATATTTGACGTTAATTTGGTTTTTGAGCATTGAAAATGGGTAAAATTCAACTATTTGAAAATAAATTCCCAATATACAGTATGTGATTGTTTGAACTATATAGGGCCTTTAAAATGAAGACATCAAAAGAAATGTTTATTAAGAATGAGAATCTAAAATCAATACGGAGGTGTATTGAAGAAAAAAAATCTACTGTTTTTCTGAATTAATGAGTTAATTTTTCATGAGAAATTTTTTTTTGCTCTGTTTTTCTGAATTAACTCTTTAATTCAGAAAAACAGAGCAAAATTTTTTTTTCTCATGAAAAATTAACTCATTAATTCAGAAAAACAGTAGATTTTTTTCCTTCAAGCTCTGTAAAAATCATATTAAGATATCTTTAATAGTTTTTGAGAGACGGGCATGCAAATACATTTGTTGCTTATAAGACTTAAACTTTGTTATTTATTTATTAAATGGCCGCTCGTTTCGCTTGATCAGACTCTTATTCATCGTCTGGAGTCGTTTAAAGCCCTTTGAACAGTTTGCACTGAAACTCTTTGGACCTTGAAGCGTTTGGTCCCCATTGAAGTCCATTATATGGAGAAAATCCTGGAATGTTTTCATCAAAAACCTTCATTTCTTTTCGACTGAAGAAAGAAAGACATGGACATCTTGGATGACACGGGGGTGAGTAAATCATCAGGAAAAGTTTTGTTTTAAAAGTGAACTACTCCTTTAAGTTCTGCAAATGCCAATAAATAGGACATTTCGAGAGACTGTTCTTGGACATCATGACATGTTCTGCAGTGTTCATATCATATGTAATTTGCGAGAGCTGAAATCAAGGGAATAATGAGTGCTGTAGTGATTAATCCGTAGAGTCACAGGCTAATGACAGAATCGTCACATTTAACACGTCCCCTCTGCTTTTCAGTCATTTATCTCTGATTAGCCTTTAATAGGTCACATATCCCATGGATTTAATCAAATTATAGAATTATTACCTCTGGTCAACATAGGCAGCCGTTGATGAAACGTCACGTGCCACTTTTATTAAAGTAAATCAGTGGAATAGTCAGAGAGTTGTTTGGTTCATTTGAACACGTTTGGGTGATATCATTCATCATGGGAACTTACGTGTCTTTATATCAAAGTCATACTGTGGTCAAGCTACAAAATCCAGCGTTTAATGCTGTTTATGTGTATGTGGTGTTTTTAATACACTTAACCATGTGTGTGTTGATAAGTGGACAGCATTGTTAAGTATTTCCTCCTTAAAACCAAAGACAGTCTCAAAAACACGCTTTGAAATCGCTGGTGTTTCTGACGTCACAAACCACCTTGTAACCAATCAGATCAACGTGAGATCGACAACGCGTATTCATAGAACCGCGCATACTAAATGAGGCGAGGGTGTCGAGTTACATTTAAGGTATTTTAAGGCATTTTTCAAGGAAAAAAGTTTAAATGCCATTTTGGTGATCAAAGATGAGTTTTAAGGTATAAAATTGTTGACTTCAGGGCGAATTTAATACACCAGACACTTTTTGCTAATGCTATTTTGATGTGTTTCATGTGGACACAGTAACAAGCTTCCGTTTCTACACAAACACGTGGCGATAAATGTCACGTGACGTATCACTCCGGAGCTGCATTAAAAAGATGACATCATGTCAACATTGATTAGACACATGGTGTAATTACAGTATTAATTACAGCAGGGGCTAATGGGGCCATTATTGACCTTTAGGGTCCATCATATCAACTTCTGACATTACCAGAAATGTGAGTTTGGGGCTCTGATACTCTTTATTTTTGGGACACTACAGTAATCACGTATTGAACGTCAATTTATTTAGTGTTTCTTAACTCATAATTCACTATCACAGGCTACATTGACCTATTTACTTTGGTTAGTTGTTTTCTTTATTCACTCATGTATTAGAAGTGTGTCGGTCTCCACCCTTCTATGATATCTCTATGATCTGCTTCAGGTTTCAGCTCCACCTGCCCGGTGAGCGCGAGGCTGTGCTCAAACACCTCTCGAGTGCCCTACCCAGTGCGCAGCGTGAGTGGCGCGTGTCATAGGCGCGTGACGCAAGCCCGTGTTGCCTAGGCAGCGGCCGAGCTGGGTTTGAGACGCGGCCCGTGAGGTGAGAGTGAGAGATTCAACATGGCGGCAGAGTTTCGCTCTCTGGCGATGAAACACCATCAACAGTCACGAATGATATCGTAATATCGGATTAATACAGCCTCAGGACGCTTTCCAATCGTTTTGTTTTACGTTTTCTATATCCTCAGAAGGACATTATATGATATTTTGTGTCATCGCGAGTCGATGGTTGTAACGTAACGTACATTAACGCGGTAACATTCTCTCATTAATGTCGTTTTATTTCTCATCGGGTTAGTCTGACAGATCTGAGGAGAAAATGTGCTTCAGGTAAATGTGTTTTCCTCTCGTTCTGCTTTGTTTTTGTCCTATTCTCCTGTGTTGTCGTCGTCTGATCTCTGACAGTCAGCTGACACACGGTCATTATGCAGATTTAAAGCAAACGCGTCATAACATGCAAAACATTACATTTAAAATAATCACACTGTTATACCAATTTTTATTGAATCCTAATGCTATATCACAGTGTTTATCACGGTTGTTTCCGAATAGAAAAACAAATTAAGTTAGTCATTATTTTATTTTCAATAAGCACAATGTTCACGGTGTGATCAATGTAAATAATGTAAAGCACTGATATGTTTAGATTTAGTGATTATGTCTTTATGCTTTACCCTGTTGTTGTTGTTGTTGTTGATGATGCGCTTTAATCTGACCTCAATATTACTGAAAAACACTGCACTCATATTCTCAATGAATAAACCTATGGAAGCTTGTTTATGCTACGGAATAAAAGATAAAAAAAGGGTTTTGCAACTTTTTATCTCACTTTTTTTTCTCTTAATTGTCAGTTTATATTGCGCAATTTTGAGAAAAAAGTCAAATTTTGATATAAAAATGAAATAATGAAACCCAGTCTAAATAACCTTTTTTTAATATTTTTTTTATTCTGTTGCGTTAGTGACGTGTCACGTGGCCAGTTCCTCCCAAACACACGTGTTAGTTAAACAAATGCATCAGTGCCTTGTTTAAACATCACCTATCTCGTGTCGTAGCATTGTAACATAATTCATTTATGTTATAATTCTACTGCATGTCTAATCAGATGCCGTCTGACTAACCCGAGACAGCGCTCATACTGTGAGCAGAACTGATGGAGTGACTGAGGGACACAGGATAGTGTAGTGTCCGCTTTACATATGGCAGTGAAGCCTGTGTTTTGCATTTGTTTGAGTTTGAGGACATGTTCTGGATTCTTGAAGAGTGTAGAGTTACTGACGTGTGTAGAGTTACTGAGAGCTCCAGCGGCTGTTCTTGACTTCATTCGGTCTCTTCATTCAAAGTGTTGCTCAGCTGTTCCTAGTCTGAAAGAAATTGTGCATTATCCCTCATAGAGTATTGAGGGATAATGCTCCAAAAATGTTTTATTAAAAATTAGAAACAATATTATGAAAAATGTAATCAAGTAAGCTTTCTGGACAAAAAAAAGACAAGTTTAATTTTAGGCCTTTGTGCATTTTGACCCGCGAAGGATCGATGTTGCATCTTATTTTATTATTTTTTTTAGAGGATTAATATTTCCTGATGTTTGCTTGCATATATATTATTTATTGATCAAATCTAGTAATTTAAAGGTAAATAAAAAAATCTCCAAAAAACTCTAAATCAAAATGAAATAAAAGAAGCTTTCTGAAAAAAAAGCATAATTTTAGGGGGTGATTGGGGTGATTTTGACCCGTGGGGGTAAGATGTGCCACTGATGTGTGCTTCCATGATTGATCTGAAATGAAGCTGTTGTTGGTTTCCTCTGTGCAGGTGATCAGGTTAGCGGCCCGTTCACGTTCACCATGTCCGCGGTCCCGACAGCTCCCGTTCCCTCGGGCCGGGACGATCTCTCCATCTCGTCTCTGCTGTCCGGAGACCTGGAGGAGGAGGAGGAGGAGGGCGAGCGGGCGGAGGGGGACCTGGCCGACCTGGAGGTGAACCCGTACGACGGGCTGCCCTTCTCCTCCCGCTACTACAGTCTCCTGGAGGACAGGAAGAGGCTGCCCGTGTGGAGCCTGAAGTTCAGTCTGCTGGAGCACATGGAGGAGCACAGCATGATCGTGCTCAGCGCGGACGGAGGCTCGGGGAAGAGCACACAGGTGGAGCACCACACACACCCTAACACTCATGTTTACTCTCTCTCTGCTGATACTCGTGAGTCATTAAATATTGCTCAGAATCTGCTCATATCTGCTAACTTGAACACACACACGTCACTACACTACACATGACAGCACTTGTTCATTAGCACTGAAGCAGCAGAGAAGATCAGAAAATACATTATTTTCCATAATCCTACTTTTTTCTGATGTTTTTTTGTACTGTATTGATCTGTCCTATCTGTCCTGTTCCATCCCAGTCTTTTCTATTCTATATTCTATTATATTCAATTCCATTCTCTTCTATTCTATATTCTATGCTGTGGTTCTATTTAATTCCATTATATACTATATTATTCTATTTTATGGTTTTATTCTATTCTATTCTATTTTTTTATTCAATTCCATTCTGTTCTATTCTTTTCTATATTATCCTATTATATTTTATGCTTTTATTAATTTCCATTCTGTTCTATTCTATTCTATATTCTATTCAATTCCATTCTGTTCTATTCTATTCTGTGGTTCTATTTAATTCCATTATATACTATATTCTATTTCATTATTCTATTCAATTCTATTGTTTTATTCAATTCCATTTTGTTCTATTCTATATTCTATTCTATATTATTCTATTTTATTTTATGTTGTTTTTTTCAATTCCATTCAGTTCTATTCTATTTTGTTGTTTTTTTCATTCCAATTCCATTCTGTTCTAGCTTAGCTTTGTTTGATTCTATATTCTATTCTATTCTATTATTCAATTCCATTCTGTTCTATGGTTTTACTCCATTCCATTTTGTTTTATTCTATTCTGTGGTTCTGTTTAATTCCATTATATTCTATATTATTCTATTTTATGGTTTTATTCAATTCCGTTCTATTCTATTCAATGGTTTTATTCAATTCCATTCTGTTCTATTCTATATTATCCTATTCTATTTTATGGTTCTGTTCTATTCTATTCTATTCTATGGTTTTATTCTATTCTATTCTATTGTTTTATTCAATTTCATTTTGTTCTATTCTATATTCTATTCTATATTATTCTATTCTATTTTGTTTTTTCCAATTCCATTCTGTCTTAGTTTTGTTTGATTCTATAATGTATTCTTTTTTTCTATTCTATTCTATTCTATTCTATTCTATTCTATTCTATGGTTTTATTCAATTCCATTCTGTTCTATGGTTTTACTCCATTTCATTTTATTCTATTCTATTCTATTCTAATTCCATTCTGTTCTAGCTTAGTTTTGTTGTATTCTGCTGTTGTGTCCTGTTTGATTCTGTTCTCTGACGTGTGTGTGTGTGTGTGCAGGTTCCTCAGTGGTGTGTGGAGTACGCTCTGTCGCACGAGTTCTCTCAGGGTCTGGTGTGTTGTTCTCAGCCGTACGCGGCGGCCGCCTCCAGTCTAGCGCTCAGAGTGGCGGATGAGATGGACCTGAGCCTGGGGTTAGAGGTCGGCTACAGGGTCCCTCACGAGGACGGGTGCACCCCCGACACTATCCTGAGGTACACACACACACAACCTGCTGTACGAGTCAAAAATGACAGAAATAAAATAAAAAAATTCAACTAAAGGAATGTACTATATTTTAGTTTGGTAATGTTTTTAATGTAATGTTTTGGATTTTTAAGGGATTTTGTGGAACTTGATTATTTGATGCTGTGTTTGTAAGAGAAGTAAATGTTTGGCACCCGTGGTAAAGCTTGTGCTGTAACTCTGCAGGTTCGTGACGGACTCGCTCCTGCTGGAGGAAATGATGTCAGACCCTCTCCTGCGCCAGTACGGGGTGCTGGTGATCGACGAGGCTCAGGAGCGCACGGTTTCCACGGATGTTTTGCTAGGGCTCCTGCGTGACGTGTGCCAGCAGCGCCGCGAGCTCCGGGTGCTAGTGCTAACCGACCCCGCCAGCGCGCACACCTTCACTAGCTTCCTGGGAGAGAGCGTGCCTCACCTCAGCGTTCCCGCGCAAGCCTCCAGCGCCGAGATCCTGTACCGGGAACCGCCCACGGGACGCGACCTAGCAACCGCTTCCTGTCACATGATCCTGGATCTGCACCGCAGGGGGGAGCAAGGAGACGTTCTAGTGTTCCTCCCTAGCGTTCAGGTGTGTGTGTGTGTGTTTATTATTTATTTATTAAACAAGAAAGGTCCCGTTAATCACCCTAAGAACATATAATAACCTGTGTTTTAACCCCTTAACTGTCACTCACCCGTATACGAGCAATCTAACTTTACTTCACTATATTACTATTAAATCCTAATCTAGTCATGACAAACTATATATCATTGGAAAGGTCTAAGACTCCTAAATAGATATTTTAGGTCTGTTTTTTTTTCTTACAAATTATGAATGAACAGTAATATATGAATTTGTGACAAGAGTGCGCCTCAAAAAAATCAACGTCATTACAGGAGTTTCTGACCTTTGGCACAAAAAGTCGACGCACACACTTTTAATAATTGAAACTTTGGTTTTTAGTGCTAAAAGTTCATAATAAAACATAATTAGTATTTGTCAATAAAAAAAGATAAAATTATATTTTAAAAAGTAAGGTAAGAAGTCCTCTAAAAATTATAATATATTATAAATAAATAGAAATATAATTTTTTATTATTATTATATCATATATTTTAGTAGTTATCATAAATTAGGTGTCATTTTAAAGCTCACGAACTCAGAATTCATTCTGTAAAAACCGTTTTGAAATTGGACGTTGCGTTACCATAGAAATGGTATTTTTTTATTAGGCCCCTCCCCTTTTGGGCATCATCTTTCATAATTTATTATCAAAACCTTTTCTAATCTTGACAAAACACATATTGTCAGAAAGGTCTGAGTCTCAAGGTTCCATATTTAGTGACAGAAGCGATATTTGGACAGAAATTTATAAATTTTTTATGGCAAAATGCATACAACTAAATTCAATGGAATTCAATGGCACCCGGTGGCTATTTTTGGTACTACGCCTAAACAAAATCTCATGGGAACTTCAATTTTTGTGATATCAACTTCAAATTTGGAACATAACTTGATAAGATTTATGGCTTTGATTTTATAGTAATTTTAGAGTAAAAATATTTTGTAAAATATATATTTTATATAAAATAAAAAATATATATAGCAGTATATTTGATTTACTGTCAATTTAAACTTCCATAACTTTTTCATACTTTCATTTTTTGAAGTGTTTTCACTTCAGCAATATTCTGCTGAGTGTTTCCTTTAAAACAAGACCAAACTTGGGTATATTCCAAAGCATTCTTAAATTACAACCATTTAAGTTTGAATAGTGCATTCTCAAAAAGGGGGGTGACAGCGAAGGGGCTAAGTGTTCAGAGGTGTGTGTGTGTGTGAGCAGGCTGTTGTTGTGCTCGTCAGGAGATCCAGGAGTGTGGAGCGGCGCTGGAGAAGGAGTGTGTGTCTCTGAGCTCTCATCTGTCGTCTCTGCGCGTGATCGAGCTCCACACCGGCGTCGGAGGCGCGTCGCAGGAGGTTTACGAGCCCGAGAGCGCCGAGGACGAGCAGGAGGACGAGCGGGAGGATCCGGCTCACAGACGCAGGGTCGTTCTCACCGACGTCTTAGGAGAGGCTTCCTTCTCCCTCCGTAATGTCCGATACGTCATCGACACCGGCGTCCAGCTGAAGACCGTGAGTGTGTGGAGATCGGGCCGGCAGAATGGCTGGAAAGCTCATATAGAATTATATTAGAATTCTAAATGCAATACTTTTGAAGTGTAGAAAGTGCTGTGTGGTCTCCTGTGTCCACAAGAGGGCGCCAGCGAGCGCAACAGCAGATATAAACCAAATTAAGCATCGAATCTTTTGTTGAAATGAAACAACATTCTCTTTTTAAGTGCATTAACTTTTGAAATAATTGTTCTTACATAAAATATAATTTTTTTAATATGCATGCAAGGAAATTGAGGTTACAAGGTGCATGCAACTGTTTGTGCATCAGAGAAACACACTTTCATCTACATATTGTTGGTCAAAAACTCCAGACACACACGTTTTTTGCATTCGAATGTGCAGTTTTTGTAGTGGCGATCAGAGTTTGCGTGTGTGTGATGTTCAGTGTTGCTCCCCCTGCTGTTCCTGCACAGATCTACAACCCACAGATCCGAGCGGATTCACAGCTTCATCAGCCAATCAGCAGACAGCAGGCCGACGCTCGAGCCCGCAGGGTCAACAGCAAACTCCCCGGTGGGTAAACACACACACACACACCCTACTAAAGTGTCCCATTATTAATATTTTTCAGATATTATCTTTCATGTAGTGTGTAATAAAGCTGTTTGTGAGTGTGAAAGTGCACGAAAGTCTCCTAAAGGAAAGAAGTGATTCTGAACTGTTTAACATACGTAGGTTTGTCCCTATTTTGCATAATGCCCGCCTCTGGTGTTGATTGGCTGAGGTGCGTCTCTTAGACCCGCCCTCAAACACTGTAGTGTATCTGAGACTGGAAGAGTTTGGTTGGTGTTGATACGGTGATCAAACCCACTCCATCGTCACTGTTCGCATCACTGTGATCAAGAGCTGAGATTCGGATATGATAATGAGCGTTCGGTGTCTGACCAATCACAGCAGAGCAGCTCTCAGAGAGGCGGGGTTTAGAGAGACTGGTGTGTGTTGTGTCCGCAGGTGTGTGTTTCCGCCTGTACTCTGCGCTGATGCTGGAGGAGATGCCCGCGTACCGGAGCCCGGCGGTGGCCGAAGCGAACCTCAGTCACCTGGTGCTGCTCCTCAAGAGGCTGGACATCGCAGACATGGGCCAGTGCCAGTTCCTGGACCGGCCGGGTCAGAGCTACACACACACACACACACACACACACACTCAAACACACAGATCAATTGCACTAATCAAATCATCACGCTGTAGCAGCACATCAAACACACAACATACATTTGCATATTTGTAAGCATATCTTTACATTGTCGTGCTTCCAATGCCTGTGTGTGTCACCCTAACAACCACCCAAAATACCATAGAACACCTTAGGAACACCATAGCAACCACCCATGAGACCCTAGCAACCACCCAAAATACCTTAAACACCCTAGCAACCACTCAGAACACCCTAGCAACCACTCAGAACAACCTAGCAACCACTTAACATACCTTAGCAACCACCTAACAACAACTCAACACCCTAGCAACCACTTAATATACCTTACCAACCACCTAGCAACCAACCAGAACACCCTAGCAACTACCCAACATACCTTAGCATCCCCCTAGCAATCAGCCAGACCACCCTATCAACCACTGTCAACTTTCACAAGCCAACTTAAAGTAAAGTCATATCTTTACATTGTCGTGCTTCCAATGTGTGTGTGTGTCACCCTAGCAACCACCCAAAACACCCTAACAACCACCCAAAATACCATAGAACACCTTAGGAACACCATAGCAACCACCCATGAGACCCTAGCAACCACCCAAAATACCTTAAACACCCTAGCAACCACTCAGAATACCCTAGCAACCGCCTAGCAACCACTCAGAACAACCTAGCAACCACTTAACATACCTTAGCAACCACCTAACAACAACTCAACACCCTAGCAACCACTTAATATACCTTACCAACCACCTAGCAACCAACCAGAACACCCTAGCAACTACCCAACATACCTTAGCAACCCCCTAGCAATCAGCCAGACCACCCTATCAACCACTGTCAACTTTCACAAGCCAACTTAAAGTAAAGTCATATCTTTACATTGTCGTGCTTCCAATGTGTGTGTGTGTCACCCTATCAACCACCCAACATACCTTTAACAACCGCTAACTTTAAACTACTTTAAACTTCTTCAAACTTTCTGATCCAAACTTTCACAAGCCAACTTAATGTAAAGTCATATCTTTACATGCTTCCAATGTGTGTGTGTCACCCTAGCAACCACCCAAAACACCCTAGCAATCACCCAAAATACCATAGAACACCTTAGCAACTCCATAGCAACCACCCAAAATACCTTAAACACCCTAGCAACCAAACAGAACACCCTAGCAACCGCCTAACAACCACTCAGAACACCCTAGCAACCACTTAACATACCTTAGCAACCGCCTAACCACAACTCAACACGCTAGCAACTACCCAACATACCTTTAACAACTGCTAATTTTAATCTTCTTCAAACTTTCTGATCCAAACTGTCACAAGCCAACTTAACGTAAAGTCATATCTTTACATTGTCGTGCTTCCAATGTGTGTGTGTGTGTGTGTGTGTGTGCAGCCCCTGAGGCGCTGATGCAGGCGCTGGAGGATCTGGATTATCTGGCGGCTCTGGACGACGACGGGAATCTGTCGGAGGTGGGCATCATCATGTCTGAGCTTCCACTGGAGCCGCCGCTAGCTAAAGCACTGATCGCGTCCTGCGAGTTCGACTGTGTGAACGAGCTCCTGACCGTCGCTGCCATGCTGACCGGTACGACTCAGGTCTTTACTAGCGCTGGGGATCGTGGGAACTCTTTCCATTCTGCTTATCGATTCCTATAACGTCAAAAAGTACTTTCAAAGTTATCCAGTCTAGAGCGAGTGTGTGTTCAGTCTTCTGGTGTGTGATTAGCGTTGTTATAGCGACGGCAGGAATATTAGCGCTGTCACTTTAAGAGGTTCGACACAGTGTGTGTTTGATGTGTTCCAGCTCCGCCGTGCTTCATTACGCCTCCGGCTGGTAAAGAGGAAGCAGCTTCCACACACAGACGACTCTTTCTTCATCCCGAGGGAGATCACATGACCCTCATCAACGTCTACAACGCGTATCTGCAGCGTGAGTGACATCATCACTGTACATGTTCAGTAACCTCCCTATACACTACATAGTGCGTGTCTGTCTCCTCAGATAACGAAGATGAGGTCTGGTGCAGGACGAACTTCCTGAACGCCTCTGCGCTGCGATTGGCTGTGGTGATTAGGGCGGAGCTTCTGGAGGTGATGCAGCGAATCGAGTTGCCCGTCTCTCCGCCCGCCTTCGGTTGCCAGGACAACAGCACTAATATAAAGAGAGCTCTGATATCGGGATTCTTCCTGAAGGTAAACGCGCCCTGGATTCTGATTGGCTGACAGACGTTCCTCATGGCTGCACATGATCAGTTTGAAGTCCCGGTGTGTTTGATCTTCAGGTTGCTCATGACGTGGACGGCTCAGGGAACTATCTGCTGCTCACACACCGGCACGTGTCCCACCTCCACCCGTTCTCCTCGTACCGCTGTCGCCGGCCGCGACCCGACCCGCCCAGCTGGGTGCTGTACCACGACTTCACCATCTCACACGACAACTGCATCTGCATCGTGTCCGAGATACACCCTCAAATGTGAGTGTGAACGGATCAAAAACTAAATTGTTTTAAAATTGTAGTTTATTTTGTAAATAACTAAATAACAATCCAAATTTAGATATTTAAAAATGTCCTGGCTCTTCCAAGCTTTATAATGGCAGTGAATTGTTGTTTCTGTTTCCATAAAACTGCTTCTATCCACTTTTATGATGGATAGATACACTTTTATGATGATAGATGCACTTTTATGATGGATAGATGCACTTTTATGATGATAGATACACTTTTATGATGGATAGATACACTTTTATGATGATAGATGCACTTTTATGATGATAGATGCACTTTTATGATGATAGATACACTTTTATGATGGATAGATACACTTTTATGATGATAGATGCACTTTTATGATGATAGATGCACTTTTATGATGATAGATACACTTTTATGATGATAGATACACTTTTATGATGGACAGATGCACTTTTATGATGGATAGATACACTTTTATGATGATAGATGCACTTTTACGATGGATAGATGCACTTTTATGATGGATAGATGCACTTTTATGATGGATAGATGCACTTTTATGATGATAGACGCACTTTTATGATGGATAGATGCACTTTTACGATGGATAGATGCACTTTTATGACCATAGATGCACTTTTACAATGGATAGATGCACTTTTATGATGGATAGATGCACTTTTATGATGATAGACGCACTTTTATGATGGATAGATGCACTTTTATGACCATAGATGCACTTTTATGATGGATAGATGCACTTTTATGATGATAGACCCACTTTTATGATGGATAGATGCACTTTTACGACCATAGATGCACTTTTACGATGGATAGATGCACTTTTATGACCATAGATGCACTTTTACGATGAATAGATGCACTTTTATGACCATAGATGTACTTTTACGATGGATAGATGCTGGATAGATGCACTTTTATGATGATAGACGCACTTTTATGATGGACAGATGCACTTTTATGATGATAGACGCACTTTTATGATGGATAGATACACTTTTATGATGATAGATGCACTTTTATGATGATAGATGCACTTTTACGATGGATAGATGCACTTTTACGATGGATAGATGCACTTTTATGACCATAGATGCACTTTTACGATGGATAGATGCACTTTTATGATGATAGACGCACTTTTATGATGGACAGATGCACTTTTATGATGGATAGATGCACTTTTATGATGATAGACGCACTTTTATGATGGACAGATGCACTTTTATGACCATAGATGCACTTTTATGATGGACAGATGCACTTTTATGACCATAGATGCACTTTTATGATGGATAGATGCACTTTTATGACCATAGATGCACTTTTATGATGGACAGATGCACTTTTATGACCATAGATGCACTTTTATGATGGACAGATGCACTTTTATGACCATAGATGCACTTTTACGATGGATAGATGCACTTTTATGACCATAGATGCACTTTTATGATGGACAGATGCACTTTTATGATGATAGATGCACTTTTATTATGGACAGATGCACTTTTACGATGGATAGATGCACTTTTATGATGATAGACGCACTTTTATGATGGACAGATGCACTTTTATGACCATAGATGCACTTTTATGATGGACAGATGCACTTTTATGATGATAGATGCACTTTTATTATGGACAGATGCACTTTTACGATGGATAGATGCACTTTTATGATGATAGATGCACTTTTATGATGGATAGATGCACTTTTATGATGATAGACGCACTTTTATGATGGACAGATGCACTTTTATGACCATAGATGCACTTTTATGATGGACAGATGCACTTTTATGACCATAGATGCACTTTTACGATGGATAGATGCACTTTTATGACCATAGATGCACTTTTACGATGGATAGATGCACTTTTACGATGAATAGATGCACTTTTATGATGGACAGATGTACTTTTATGATGGACAGATGCACTTTTATGGACTTCTAAACAGAAACAGTCATTCTCTGCCATTTTAAAGCTTAGATTAGCCAGGACATTATTTAATATAACTCTGATTGTGTTCGTCTGTAAGAGGAGTGTCATATACACTAGGATGTCTTGAGGACGAGTAAATCATGGGCTAGTTTTCCCTCCTTCTGTGAGCTGGTGTAATCTGGTCTCCTGTGTGTTAGGCTGGTGGAGCTGGCGCCTCAGTATTATCTGGGGAATCTTCCTCCCAGCGACGGCCTGGATCTGCTGATGAGCCTCAGACTGAGTCTGTTTCCTCCGGGCGATCCGGACTCCACCCCTCAGGACAAACGCCTCGAGGACGCGGGCGCCGAGTCCAGCGCTGAGACCTGCAGCGTTCAGTAACCGCTCAGATGATGCACTTACTGGAACACACACACACACTCACACACACACTCACACACACACACACACACTCAGGCCGCGGTGCAATGAAGAACTCCAGCTGAGCTTTAGTCAGGCTCAGATCTGTTATGTCTGTAATTGTCATACTATAATATATATATTTATATATATAAGTATATTTTAATAGTGAATAAAGACTGGATTTGTGGATAAGAAAGGGAAGTGAGTCCAGCAAACACACTATCGGTTCCTGCAGCCAATCAGACGAAGCTCAGTCATGTCCAATCACATGATCAAGACTATCGCCCCTCCCCCCCCCCCCCCCCCCTCTCTCTCTCTCTCTGTATATGTGTATGAGTGACGCCCGCAGCCTGTGTGTGGAGGCTCGTTTCTGCCCCGGGATCAAACTTGGAAAAAAGAGAATTAATCTGGCAGTGCTGGCTTTACTCTAGCGATTCCAGAATCAAAATTGTGAACAATTTTTCCAGAAAAAACGTCAAGATTGAGAGATAAAAAATGTTAATGAGCTTTTTCTATTTCTATTCCATGTTGTAAATAATCGTCCCTAAAGCAGTAATAATTACTTAAAAACTCATAATGACATCAGCATTCTAAGTCATGGCTTAGTTTCGTCTTTTTATCTCATGATTATGACTCGGCCTGTCAGATTATTTTAACTGTCAATTTTAACCCTATTATAGAATTATGACTTAGAATTTAGACTTTTTACCTCATTATTTGGACTTGATGTGTCAATTTCAACTTTTTGTCATAAATTTTTACCTCATAATTATGACTCGGTATGTCATAATTAAAAATTAAATGATCTTTTGTTATTATTTTGACTCAATTTCACCGTATAATTATGACAGTTTGTCAAGAATTGAGTAATAATTTAGACTGTACCTCATAATTGACTTAACCATGTGATAATTTCCTCTTTTTATGTCACGACTGACTTCGCCTCATAGTTGATGTTCCTCTGGGCAGATCTGGGCTTTCACACGACGGCTTCTGATTGGCTGTCGGTGTTTTCATCATTCCTCTGCTGTTCTCTTAGACATCAGTTATTGTGAACGGGCTTTTAGTCCCAAAGTTTTTAGCGGCTCAAACACACACACTCAGCTTCCCATGTAGCCGACCACATCTCCGGCTAGAACACGTGTGTGTGTGTGTGCTGCTCCTCTTCCTCCTGCTGTGATTCGACGTTCGGGATCCGTGTGTTTGATTGTGTTTTAGGGGTCGTTTACTCCTGTAGTTTGTTTTTGTATTTTTCTAAATCTTGTTGCTCTCTCCCAGAATTCTCTGTGTTTGTGTGTGAACTCTTGAGTGTATAAATGTGACTTTAATACAGGGGGGATTTGAACACTAATTAAACCTTGTGGTGCTTTTTCAATTGCAGTTGTGTTTCTCTAAGAACAGCAGGTTTGTTTATGTCGATATCTATATCTTTGATATTTTGCAACCACTCAAAATAGCTTTAGTGTTCCCGGACAAACATTAATACATCATAAATCTCTCTTTATATAATCACTAAATATAAGATTCAGCAGTTTTGTTTACTTGTTTTCTGTCAATCAGAGTCAGAATTGAGGGATAATAAATTCAGAATTCCAGAAAAGGTCAGAATTGTGAGATTTAAACTCAGAACTCCAGAAATAAGTCAGACGAAAAAGTGTAAAAATAGCTAAATATAACCACTGAATTCTGGGGAAAAAAAAATCTATATTGTGAGATTTCTGAATTAAAATTCCTATGAATTCTGTGTTTATTTTTTTAATTGTGAGATTTAAAAATTACAATTCATAGGAATTGTAATTCAGAAATCTCACAATTCAGATTTTTTCCCCCAGAATTCAATGTTTAAATTTAGCAATCATTTTTTACACTTTTTTTCTATGAATTCTGATTTTTTTTCTATGAATTCTGAAATTTTTTTCTATGAATTCTGATTTTTTTTCTATGAATTCTGATTTTTTTTCTATGAATTCTGATTTTTTTCTATGAATTCTGATTTTTTTTCTACGATTCTGATTTTTTTCCCCTATGAATTCAGATTTTTTAGTTTAAATCTAACAAAAGAAAAAATTCCTTTGAGTTCTGTGTTTATTGTTTTTAATTGCGAGATTTAAACTCAGAATTCTGGAAAAAATGAGTCAAAATTGTGAAATATCAGAATGGAGTTAATTATCTTTATTATATGTTAATTCCACGCTGTGAATGAGCTTCCCCGACCCTGAGTGTTTCCTCAGTGGCGTCAGCAGTAATGAGCAGCACATCTCTGAAAGCAGATTTAATGAGATGTTATCCCGTCTGAGAGATGATCACGGCCCGCTGGAGCTGCAGGAATCCTGCTGGTAATGATTACAGTGATCTACGTCTTCTCCTGATCCAGATCCACACCGGGTCTGACTCCGGTTCCAGGCTCCGTCTTCATTTCTTGTCGGGTTTGGCCTCCAGCGGCTGCCCGATGTCCTTCCCTCGAAGCTTCAGACCTGAAGGACATTATTAATTTTTTGTCATAATTTCGACTTTTTATATCATATTCATGACTTGCTGTGTCCTAAAGGTTTGCTCACCGATGGCTCTCTCGATTTTGCCCATGACCTGGTTATTGGGGATGGCCCTCCCGCTCTCGTAGTCGGCGATCACCTGGGGCTTCTCACTGATTTTCTGGTGAACAAAAACACACAACATTAGCGATATAGACCAGACTGTGAACATGTTTATTTCTGCTGTAAAGTTGGCCATTTTAACATGCGGGTCTATGGGAGTGAGCCTCTAGTGGCCGGAGGAGGAACTGCAGGTGAACTCTATCAGTGCTGTTATAGAGAGAGACGGCTCAGGTCGCTCAGGCTTACAGTGGCGAGATCTTTCTGCGTCAGACCATGGTCTTGTCGTCCTTTCTGGATCACTTTGCCCACTTCCAGTGGCACTCGCTGGTGGTGCAGCTCCTCCGTCTCCTGGTCCAGTTTGGCCGTGTTCTTGGTCACCAGATGCTGCTTGTTCTGACCCGCCGACCCTGAAACCACAAACACCGTTATATCATCAGTGCACATCACTAATGTGTTAATAATGTTGAATCAGAATCACTTCACAGCAGCATCTCTTCTCTGATGATGTGGGCGGGGCTATAACCTGTCACTCACATGAGATCAGCCAATAGCAAACCACAACTCCACCCAGACATAATCAAGCCCCGCCCACATGTTTTCTTGTTCCTGAAGCTTAAAAGAGGAAGCACTTTTATTCATTTATGGGTTAATTTGTATTGTGAAAAGCACTTTAAATACACTTTTCAAGCCGCTCAAATTTGTTCCTCAAATTTGGAACACAAATCATTGAAACAAATTGAACTTTTGAGGTTTAAATGTAAAATAAGCGTCTGAATATGAAAAAATACATATTGTTTATCTGATGTGATTACAGTGACGGATGTATCTGTGGATGATGACGATGTGTGAGATTAAAGGTCAAAGGTTCATTTAGTTGTTGTCGTCAAACACACTCCAGTAAATCTACAGTCCAACATTATTATTAATATTTCTTTACATTTTTTGGTGGTCTCCACGTCATCTCCACGCCTCTGCGCCGCAGCGACCGCCTAAACACACACACACACACACACACACACTTCAGAACTCAGTCCATTGACATGCTTCACATTCCACTAGTGGAAAAAGTAAACTTTATTGTATTTGAAATATATTCCCGTTTTCAATAGTTTATCGCAAATATACTAACAAAAAGGTTTGCCATCTTTATTAAAAGCTAAAAGCATTAGCATATGATCAGACTTTAACTTTTAATACACTTTAAAAATAAAATATGAAAACGATACTTGAAGGCAACGTTCTGTTTATTTTTTTAAAAGCCTATTTATTTGCACTTTATTAAATATATATTTCAGGTTGACTGTGTGCCGGAAATGATCGTTATAACCATCCAGAGCACTTGTTTTAAACTACAGACATTGTTTCTTTCTATTCGTCCAAACAACAAGAACATGAAAATGAAAAATGAAACACGTGACTGTAGTTGTTATAATCGAGGGAATATTCCAGATTCCAGCGCGCGCCACGTGTTGACCAGCCGAACCCGAACTGTGATCCGGATCATCGGGACACACTCTCACCTGTCTGGATTTGGACTGAGAAGCAGAGGGGTTCTTCTTCCTCAACACAGTCACCGTGTCCCAGTCGCTCTCGGCCATTCTCTCTCTCTCTCTCTCTCTCTCTCTCTCTGTGTGTGTGTGTGTGAAGCAGATCCGCCGACACTGTGCAGAGATTCACTGAACACCAACAGCGACACCCGCAGTTCCAGCCGTCAATCAGCCTCAACTCATTCCTATTTCTGTGGGGAATATTGCAGTATTTATTATAAATGTGGTGGACAGCATTGCTGAGTATTTCCTCCTTCAAACTGCAGTGAACCAAAGACAGTCTCAAAAACACGCTTTGAAATCGCTGGTGTTTCTGACGTCACAAACCACCTTGTAACCAATCAGATCAACGTGTGATCGTCAACACGTGTAGGCGGGGCTCATTTACATATTCATAGCACCGCGCATACTAAATGAGGCGAGGGTGTCGAGTTATATTCAAGCGTTTTTAAGGCACGACAAAACAATTTTAAAGTAAAAAAACACTTTTCACTTTTTGAATATGTAATTTTGGTGATCAAAGATGAGTTTAAAGGCGGAAAAGTATTGACTACAGGGGGACTTTAATTCATGTGCTTCATAATCTTGAATCAGAATCAGTTCCTCTCGCAGCATCTCTTCTCTGATGACGAGGGCGGGGCTATAACCTGTCACTCACATGAGTTCAGCCAATAGGAAACCACAACCATCTAACCAGCCAATCAATTCCAAAGGCAGTGCCTCCTCAAAAAATAAATAAATAAATAAATAAATAAATAAATAAATAAATAAATAAATAAATAAATAAAAAATGGAGAAATCCGTCCACAGTACAAAATAAAACAATGCAAATATTATGCAATATGGCATTAACAGGTGTTTATATCACTCCAGTCCAATGAGTAAAACAGACCGCCTGAATGGAGTAAAGTCATGTGACAAGAGCGCTATAAATCCCTCTCATTTTCTCGTTTCATTTGGTGTTTAAAAACAAATAAACATAATTAAAAACATACAATACTTTGTATCGCTTAGTATGCGATCGTTAAATCCCATAAGTATAGTTTGTTATTAATTAATCCACACATCAAATTGTGCCTAGCAGCATTGCAAGATGGGAACGATATTAAATACAAATATTTGGTTAAATCTGAGTTTTAGAAAAATTCGTAAAGTCAGCATGAAGCAAAAGTTGCGTGAAAAAAATATGTGGGCGGGGTTTGATTGTGTCCGTGTGGAATTGATTGGATGGTTGTGCTGTGCTATTGGCTGATCTCATGTGAGTGACATGTTGCCCCGCCCACATCAAAAGAGGAACTTATTTTGATTCAATATTATTAACACACTAATGATGTGCACAGATAAATCATTTAGAATAAACCCTGCAATATTCCATAAAAAAAAGAATTTTAATTTTATGTTTATTCCTGCAGGCGTCGCTGTGGCTCTGTAGTGACGTCATATCCGCTCTGGGCGGCAGCAGCAGCAGCTTCACTCTCAGGCCGGGAAAACCCGAAACAAGCGAACAGAGAAAAACACTGACAAATCTCCATCCATCCTGCCGAGTTTCTCTCCCCGGTGGAAATATATCGATATATGTGACCTAAGGTGACAGTCATACGTTTAATCGGTGAGTTATCCGCGCGCACCGTGCGGTTATTCGTGTGTTTCGCGTCGGTTTGTCGCAGGATGTCTGAGTGTTTGTGTCGCTTTGTTCTGAGGAGCAGCCATTTTTAATCGCCTCACACATCAACAAGTCCACTCAAAACCCTCATTAACGCATTGATTAGTCAATACACTGCTCTATTTTGTCCAAACACCCGCGATGGTGGCGATTCTGCCCATGTCTGAAGCTCGTTTGTGGGTTCTGCTGTAGTTTATACATCAGAAGCGGCTCGCGGCTAATCTCCGTTAGCATTGCTAAAGCTCTCAGAGAATTGGTCAAAATCTGTCAGATTATGTAAAATATCGTTATTAATCAGCCCTCACGCGTATATTACAGACTCTAGTGTGTGTTCGTGTTGATGTGGTGTGTGTGAAATGAGCTGTGTGTTCAGTAATCAGCCTGGAGAGCTTCTGTTTACATCTCATGCTAACTCACTTTACTCGCTTAGCTACGGGTTTGTGTTTTAACCGAGAGATCCAGTGTAAGTGAATATAACGCTTTTCGTGTCTCACTAAAAGTAGATTGTAGTTTAAAGAGTGGATTTAACAGATTTGATGGTTTTATTTAGCCTGGCACCAATTTCATATTCAGCTAATTAATCACCTCTTTGATTCTACAGTCGTGTGCTTGTTTTCTCGTGAAGTGTGTATTTCTCATTTCTGTCTCATATTGAGTCTGAGTTTGTCTCTGATGATGATGATGATGATGATGAAGGTCGTCTATCAGATTGGACATATAGTGCTTTGTGTGTTGGTGTTCACGCACTTGATTTTTAAGGTGTCTTTGTCCAAGTACTGAGTAATATTAATGAATAACATGTATATACTGTTTAATTACGGTTAGGGTTAGTTATTGTGTGTATAATTGAATGTTTTTAATCACACTGTAAAGTGCCACTTTATAGTAGGTGTCATTAACTAGTCTGTACGTGCATCAACAACATAGTTATGTACAGTGTGTTTATTGTGTAGATGATGTTGTGAAACACTTGTGCTGATATTGATGTGGGATAAACTTGTATATATAGGTAAACAGGCAATGAGTTATTTAAATGTTATTAGATACTTAATATAATGTGGGACCAGATACGTTGTTACCTTAGTTTTTTGCTTTTAAATCTTTGTTTTTCTTCATAACTTAAGTCAAAAATAATTAAATGCATCTTTTCTTTATTTCAACTGTCTGTCTTTCAATCTCTTTTCTCTTAATATAGACATTTAGATGTCTCCGGATTGTTAGTGTAAATTGAAGGTTTGCACTTAAAGTTAAAGTTGGAGATTATTTACTCGTTTTTAAAGGTGTGTGTGACACAAATGCAGATTTTTCGCAGATATTCACGCTGTGTTTTCCTCAGTTAAAGCAGACGGTGTGTTTTATTCACTGGTCAGCCACAGAAACACCAGTAAGGACTGGGAATTATTCATAAAGCGTTCTGACATCATCCTCATGTCGCTCCAAACTCAAAAGACTTTCTTTCATCAAGATATTTTTACTAAAAACTGACCCCAAAATCCATGTAACCAAACAAAAGTCCATCTCCTGAAGTGACATGATGACTACTTTATGATGAACAGATTTAATGTAAACTTTTTGTCACATAAACATATTAATCAATAATAGGGATGGGCAACGATTAATCGCATCCAAAATAAAAGTTTGTGTTTACATGATATATGTGTGTGTAGTGTATATATTTAATTTCTATATATAAATATCCAAACATGCATGTATATATTTAAGAAAAATGTGTTATTAATATATCAAATATTTATATATAATATTAATTGTGAATAAATATATATATATTATATACCTACACACATTTCTTAAATATATACATGCATGTGTGTGTATTTATATATACAAATTAATTAAACACACTACACACACATATATTATGTAAACACAAACTTTTATTTTAGAAGTGATTAATCGCAATTAATCGTTGCCCATCCCTAGTAAACAGTGACTCGGACACACTGCAAAACATGCTTTTTGTATTTCATTTCAGTATTTTTGTCTTGTTTCCAGTCAAAATATCTAAAAATTTACTAAAGTAATAAAATGCCATACAACATTATGTCTTGTTTTCTGGTTAAATAAATCAAAATAAAGAGATTTGTTGCTTAAAACAGGCAAAATTATCCAATAGGGTCAGAAAAATAATATTGTTTCTATTTGAATTAAGATTAATTTTCTTATGTCATTGGCAGATTTTTTTTAAGCAACAAATCTCTTCATTTTTAATAATTTCCCCAGAAAACTCATCTAGTGAATGCATCTTTAGATATTAGAAAAGAAAGGCTTGATCGACGAGAACGACAGTTTTTGAGTCATGAAATTGTCAAATCTGTGTGTGTTGTTGTGCAACACGTCTGCTTTCCTGAACATGATGTTGCTTTGACCTCACGCCGACATCTCCAGTCCGAGACTCTCTCTAAATGAAAAGATTTCCTGGCCAATTCTGTCCAAGATTGTGTTTTCCGGTGACCAGCTTTGAAAAATGAACGCTTTGTGGCGTTGAATCTGGTTCTTTGTCGCAGAGATATTGATTCTTCTTCTTCTGTCGTGTCTTTCCACAGAAACAGACGCTACTGAGGAAGAGGTGCAAAGAAAAATTCCCATACTCGATGACATTACATCGCAATGTCCGATCGTTTGGGGCAAATAACCAAGTCCAAGGATGGGAAAAGCAAGTATTCATCACTCAGCCTATTTGACAAGTACAAAGGGAAGTCAATAGAAACTCAGAAAACCACAGGTGAGACTCATGACATCGTCCTGTTCTGTTTGTCATATTCACATTCGTCTCATCCACACCATGTTTAGCGGCCCCTCGTGTGAAATTATAGACATGATTATCCCGTCCCATCTATCCCATGCATTGTTGGGTGTAATTAATTACTAAGTAATTAGTAACTGTAATTTAATTACTTTTCCCTTGAAAATGTGAAGTAAGGGATTACTCTTCATTTATCTGTAATTTAATTACAGTTACTTCTGATATAATTGAGGTAAATACTGTGTATAGATCAAGCCGATCTCACAGCGATTTGTACGCATTTTATGAGGCGCCTAAATATTATGACCGCACTCATACAAATTTGTATGAATTTATTGTAAAATATGTGTGAGAAAAGTATGAAATGTCATGAGATCAGATATAAAACAATAGTGGGTTTAATATCGAAATGTATCGTCTGATGTTAAAAAGTATGTTTGGTAACACTTTTACATTAAGGTTCATTAGTTAACTACATTAGTTGACATGTACAATATGTGAAAAATACTTCTTCAGCATTTATTAATCTTAGGTAATATTAATTCCAACCTTTACTAACACGTTATTAAAATCAATGGTTGTATTAGTTAACATTAGTTAATGGACTGAACTAACATGAACACACAATGAACAGCTGTATTTGTATTAATTAACATTAACAAAGACTAATAAACACTGTAACTAATGCATTGCTCATCGTTAGTTCATGCATTTACTAATGTTAACTAATGAACCTTATTGTAAAGTGTTACCGTATGTTTTTATAATGGAACCTTCTCCACCGATAATTCATGCAATTTTATAGTGTTTATTTGAAAGAATTAAAACACATTC
The DNA here is from genome assembly GCA_038021265.1 of Cyprinella venusta. Lineage (NCBI taxonomy): Eukaryota > Metazoa > Chordata > Actinopteri > Cypriniformes > Leuciscidae > Cyprinella > Cyprinella venusta. The sequence goes on from CM075865.1 coordinate 614,492, forward strand.
ATGTCTATCCTTGTATTATTCGGCAGGTTGAGATTGATATGGGATTTTGAAAGTAATTAGTAAATACTTTTTAGAGAGAGTAATTACTACAGTAATCTAATTACACTGTTGAAGAGGTAATTAGTAACTAGTAATTTGTTACTTTTTTAGAGTAACTTACCCAACACTGATCCCGTGATATACAGTCAAACCAAAAATTATTCAGACACCAGATATAATGAATCCATATGTTCATATTACACCCCAAATATTCTTCATGGAGTGAGTACCAGTGACGTTTGTGTCCAAAAATGAGCTGAAGTGTGTTTTCTGTAATCACACACACACACTGAACAACATGAAGCATTGCTTGGTCACTGGTTGAGCTAAACTGGTATTATCTAATTGTGGAGTTCAATGATATTCAACATAATTCATGTGTGAGAGTCCAACAGAAGGACGGACAAAACTAGTCAAATATCCACACATTTATCATATTATATCACCATTTTCTAAAGTGTAACACACAAACTGTGATGATGTGAGAGGTGGTGTCTGAATAATGTGTCCTCCTGTACGTTTGCCTGGTCTGACCGCCTCTCTCCTGTCTCCTGCAGTTGTTGCACGACATGGCTTACAGAGTCTTGGCAAAGTGGCCGCTGCCCGGCGCATGCCTCCTCCCGCTCACCTGCCGAGTCTGAAGTCTGAGAGTAAAGGAAACGACCCCAACGTGTTTATCGTGCCCAAAGACGGTACAGGATGGGCAAACAAGCAGGATCAACCCGATCCAAAGAGGTCAGGCCCGAATCCTCAGTCGAACATGTCTAGTGTGGCGTGTGTGAGGAGGACAGATGGTGCGCTAGAGTGTGTTTTACAGCAGCCGTGTCTGTTAAAGTCCCGCTGGAGTCGATAATTCTATCCCTTAACTCATCTTTCATCAGCAAAATTATGTATTTTAAATGCTTTTCCCTTAGAAATGCTTTAAAATATCTTGAATGTAACTCGACACCCTCGCCTCATTTAGTATGCGCGGTTCTATGAATATGCAAATGAGCCCCGCCTACACTCAGAGATCCACTGGTTGTCGATCACACGTTGATCTGATTGGTTACAAGGTGGTTTGTGACGTCAGAAACACCAGCGATTTCAAAGCGTGTTTTTGAGACTGGAAATACTCAACAATGCTGTCCACTTATGAACTTAAAAACACCACATACACTCATAAACAACATTAAACGCTGGATTTACACCACAGGGGGACTTAAAAAAAGGCATGTGTAAAGAGAACACTGTGTTTTTCCAGAAAGTATGAGCCACTCGAGTTGTGCAAGTCAACTAAACTGGTTGAGGGTGTGGTTGTGGTTACTGTGTGATGAAATCGCATAATACTTTTATTTCATGTACGGTTTGCTTGTGTCAGCGCTGCATGTGAGCCAGGGATGCGAGTAAAAGGGCTTTGTGCGATCATGAAATCACAACGGTTGTGTAATAACCGCGATCGGATGATTAATAATCAATGATTGTGAGCGTCGAGGTTGTTAATCGATAGCATTTGCTATCGTCAGCCCGTAATATTTCAACTTGGTTTTCAAATAAATGATTTGCAGTGAAAAACTACATTACCCATGATGCTGTACAGAAAATTCCACCAATCGGAGAGTCAAAACAAGCAAAACACTTCTTTAGCTCCACCCACTGCCATGAATCACGGCGAATGATATCATAGTCAAGCTACACTCTCAAAATAAGTATTTGAATTAGAGCCAGACCGATATTATCGGCCGATATTAGGCATTTTCCATAATATCGGTATCGGCAGTTATAATGGCCGATAAATGTATATTTAAAAAATAAAATAAAAACGGACGAAACTCGCTTCAATCATCTCTCCTCGGCCTGTTATATTGAAAATGTATGTTTTACAATTTGCAGTATGATGTTATCTATTATTATCATAGACTAGCAAACCGCTCATCAGTGGAGGACCGCTAACGTTAACATTAATGAGCTTGGAAACCACAATGAACTTTTTCTGGCTAAATAAAGTAATGAGTACTGTATTTATAACTAGCATATCTCTAGTTACAGTCCCTGCATTGTAAAATGTAAGTTAGACTTGCGAGGAGTGAACATTTAGACAGTGAGAAAAAGTATCAAATGTAAATCGAACATTATTTAATAAAAAAAAATATCGGCCGATATATCGGAATATCGGATTTTAAAAAATAAAAGGTATTATTAAAACCCAAAAATATTTGTATCGGTATCGGCCTTCAAAATCCTTTATCGGTCGGGCTCTAATTTGAATATATATGCATATTGTGCAATAAATACATTTATGCAACATTTTAAAACGAGTGTTTTTAATTGTATTATGCTGTTTGCAATGCCTCATGGGATTGTAGTTCTTTCCCTCACTGAAGCTGGCAAGCTCAGTCTCTTATCATTGTGTGTTTTTTGTCCAATTTTTAGCTTGAAATCAAAGTTTGTAATGTAATGATTCTCCTCGTAGCTGGCTGGTTTGGTTTAAGGCTTATAATTCTTCAAAGAGGCCTTTTTAAAAATAACCAATGGGAGAAATAACTGGAAAAATGCTTAGTGTGTGGCACTAATGAACTAACTATTGAATCAAGTTACAAAACTTGATAAATGTTTCCAACAGATTAAACTGCTGGTTATTGTAATATATAGCCTACTTAAAGGGCTGGTTTAATGCCTCTTTGTACAAGATGTGAAATAAGTCAATGGAGTGTGTGTGTGTGGAGTTAAAGCTTAAAATACCCCTCAAATCATTTTTATAGCATGTTAAAATTGTCCTTTTATGAGGGCCAGTAATACGTGTTGTGTGTGTGTGTCCCTTTAAATGCAAATGAGCTGCTGATCCCGGCACAGGGGGCGGAGCTTCAAGAGCTTGTGTATGTGTAGTTCCAATCACCTCTTCTCAACACAGACCCACCCCCTTTGTTGTGTGTTCCAGGGGCGGGGTTATGTAAATCTTGGGGTTAGTGATGTCACTAACAGAGGAAGCTCATTATAGTCGCCATCAGTCGTTTGTTGTAGTTCTTAAATATTTTCTCTTAACTGTCGTAACTGCAGATGTTGTTAATGCTCAAACAGCCACATTACACACTACTAACTACAGTTAAAATGACTGTTCTGCAAATCTCCAGCTGTATTTAGTATGTGACGTCTGTGTTCTGATTGGCTGACGGTCTCTCGTTCTCCTCCTCCAGTTCCGTTGCATCTTCAGCACAGCTGCCGGAGTCGCAGCCACCGCTGGCTTTACAGAAGTCTGTCTCCAATCTCCAGAAGCCCACGCCAATCACCAGCCAGGAGGTACGGCACCCGCGTCAGAGTGTACATGCACGTCCATGAGCGGGTCGATGTGTGTGTTTATATCACAAGCTTCAAAAACTGGTCAAAAGTTTTAGATCAGTAAGATTTTTTATGTTTTTAAATGAAGTCTCTTCTGCTCACCAAGGCTGCTTTATTTGATGAGAAAAAAATGACAAACAGTAATATTGTGAAATATTATGACAATTTAAAATATCATTCTAATTTTCTATTTTAATATATTTTAAAATGTAATTTGAAAGCTGAATTTTCAACATCATTACACATCAGTTTTCAGTGTCACATGATCCTTCAGAAATCTTTCTAATATGCTGATTTTATGCTCAAGAAACATAAATTATTATTTTCAATGTTGAAAACAGTTTTTCCCATTTTTTCCCCCCCAAAAGTACCATTAGTACCATTTCCCCCCAAAATTCAATGATGAATAGAAAGTTCAAAAGAACAGTATTTATTTAAAATATAATCTTTTCTAAAATTATAAATGTCTTTACTGTCACTTTTGATCAATTTAACTCATCCTTGATGAATAAAAGTATTTTCTAATTTCTTTCCCCCAAAAATAAAAAACTAAATTCCTCCTGACCCCAAACTCTTGAGTGGTAGTGATTAATGTTACAAAAGATTTCCATTTCAGATCAATTCTGCTCTTTTGAACTTTCTATTCATCAAAGAATCCTGAAATAAAACCGTTTTCAACACTGATAATGATCATAAATGTTTCTTGAGCATCATATTATAATAATTTCTGACGGATCATGTGACACTGAAGACTGGAGTAATGATGATAAATTCAGCTTTGATCACAGGAATAAATTACACTTCACTATATATTCACATAGAAAACCACTGTTTTCAATTGTAATAATATTTCAGAATATTACTGGGTTTTTTTTGTATTTTTTTCATCAAATAAAGCAGCCTTGGTGAGCAGAAGAGACTTCTTTTAAAAACATAAAAAATCTTACCGATCTAAAACTTTCGACACACGTGCGCTCACGATTGAGCGTCAGTCCCATTGCTAGCGGATGATTTGCAGTCATTGAGAGATTGGGGTTTCGCTGATGATGACGAGTGTGTGTTGTTGTGATTGGTTCCTCTAGAGCACAAGTACAGGTGGACCAAAGCAATGGGCACAGGTCAATGGAAAGGCAGTAGATCAAGATGGTAAAAATCCTCTCTCTCTTTTCTCTCTTGAGTGGCCAGATGTGTCTCGCTGTGATGTTTCACGTTCGTGTGTGTGTGTGGTGTTCAGGTTTAAAGGTCTCAAGCCGACTGCAGCCCTTCTCTCACGAGGAATTTCCGACGCTGAAAGCAGCCGGAGAACAGGACAAGGTTGGCAAGGAAAGAAGCGTCTTCGATCCGTCGTATGGGCCCGGACCAAGCCTCCGCCCGCAGAGTGAGTCCTCGAACAGGAAGGACATTCATGAGATGCATATAATTGTGACCTGATCCAGCAAAATGAGTCACAGTGACCCAAATTTAAAAATTGATTTTGATATTAATGGAAAGAGGACACTGTAAGCTTTCAAACGATACCTTGGTCAAAGTCATACCTTGAATGGTTGTAAAGATATACACATTTGAATTCTGGTCGTCTGCCCTTTTTTTTCCAATTGAAAACCTGAGAAAATCGCTTTTAAAGTTTTTTTTGCCCATTTTTTTGTTGATATCTTTCAAAATCCATAGCATTTTAAGGGATAAACTATTTATTTTATAGCTTAATTTGACCAAATACATTAATATATATATATATATATATATATATATGAAGAGTTCAGATGCAAAAGCCTCTAAATGCCATTTGAAATTTTCTTCTAAAATGACCGTTTTTATCGAACTTGTATATTTAAGTTCAGAAATTTCTCTTAAATGACAATTAATAGGTAATCTTCATTGCCATTTAAGTGAAATTACTGAACTTAAATATACAAGTTTGATAAAAAAAAGTCATTTTAGAAGAAAATTTCAATTGGCACTTAGAGGCTTTTGCATCTGAACTCTTCTATATATATATGTGTATAAATGCGATTTAACCAGGCTGAAGCTCAAATTATTTTTAAGTTTTTTGGAATAAATCATTAAAAAGTAGGGATGGGCAACGATTAATTGCGATTAATCGTTAGCAAAATAAAATTTTGTGTTTACATAATATATGTGTGTGTAGTGTGTGTAATTAATTTGTATATATAAATACACACACATGCATGTATATATTTAAGAAAAATGTGTTATTAATATGTCAGATATTTATATATAATATTAATTATGTATAAATATATATAAAGTATATACATGCAAATATTTCTTAAATATATACATGCATGTGTGGGTATTTATATATACAAAATAATTATACACACCACACACACATATATTATGTAAACACAAACTTTTATTTTGCTAGCGATTAATCGTTGACCATCCCTATTAAAAAGGCACTTTTACAAAAATGTTCTAATATCAGAAAGATTGAAGAGGAGTCGGAGAGAAATTCACTTTTCATACGGATTAGCCCACATAAGCAGAGAGCAGTCTGTTTTATTTCCTTTTGAATGGTTTTATTTAAAAGTAGACATTTCAATATATATATATTTCTCAGGTCTGTGAGGCTAGGATACCTTATACGCTGACTTTCGGTTCATGAGACGAGCTTCGGTTCACGTGTTCACAGTTTATTTCTTATTATTAAATCCTAGTAATCGGTTGATGAACCATCGGTGATTTTATTGTTGCAGACGTGTCGAGCTGGAGGGAGGGTGGTGGGAGGAACCTTCAGCCTCCAGCTCTGTGCTCTGCTTCTCCTGCCTGCGACCCGGACACCAGGAGCTCATCTGAGGCCATCACTCCTCTTCCTCCATCCTCTTCATCACCCCCCTCCTCCTCCTCCACGGCTGCTGGCCCGTCTCCTGATGTGAAGGAGCCGTCGCTGAGACCTGTTCAGCCGGTTCAGACCCGCCGCCCCGCCCCGTCAGCCCTCCAGTACCAGCACCACACCACCACCACATACCACGACATGCTGCCTGCCTTCGTGAGTCCACACACCCCATGCAAACGCTTTAAAGGCGCAGTGTGTACGCTTTAGCGCACCTAGTGGTGAGGTTGTGAATTGCACCCAACAGAAGTTACAGTGGCCGACAGGAAGTGATGTCACCACAAATGAGGTTTCTTTACAAAGATAAATTAAGAAATTAGGTTTACTTGATTATTCAGTAAAACGCTGTTATTGGGAATATCATCATTGTGTCTGTGTTTTACTGATCATGAAGAACAACATTGTGACAATGCGTTTGTCCGCTCAGGCCACCGTAGAAACGTGGATGTAAGCGGACCCGCGGTGTGTGTAGAGAGAAACGCTCATTCTAAGATGATAAAAACATAACGCTTCATTAAACACCACTAAAAACATTGATATCCTCGTAAATATTACACACTGGTGAATCTGGAGCGCTTTAGCCCCTTCGCTGTCACCGCCCTTTTTGTGAATGCACTATTCAAACTTAAATGGTTGTAATTTAAGAATGCTTTGGAATATACCCAAGTTTGGTCTTGTTTTAAAGGAAACACTCAGCAGAATATTGCTGAAGTGAAAACACTTCAAAAAATGAAAGTATGGAAAAGTTATGGAAGTTTAAATTGACAGTAAATCAAATATACTGTACTATATATTTATTATTTTATATAAAATATATATTTTACAATCATTTTTTACTCTAAAAATACTATAAAATCAAAGCCATAAATCTCATCAAATTCCAAATTTGAAGTTGATATCACAAAAATTGAAGTTCCCATGAGATTTTGTTTAGGCGTAGTACCAAAAATAGCCACCGGGTGCCATTGAATTCCATTGAATTCAGTTGTATACATTTTGCCTTAACAAATTAATAAATTTCTGTCCAAATATCAACTCTGTCACAAAATTTGGAACCTTGAGACTCAGACCTTTCTGACAATATGTGTTTTGTCAAGATTAGAAAAGGTTTTGATCATAAATTATGAAATATAATGACGCCCAAAAGGGGAGGAGCCTGATAAAATAAGTACCGTTTCTATGGTAACGCAATGTTCAATTATAAAACAGTTTTCACACGATGAATTCTGAGTTTATAAGCTCTCAAATGATACCTAAGTTATGATAACTACTAAAATATGTGATATAATAAAAAAGGCGATAAAAAATAATATTATTAATAATAATATTATTTTTTTAGAGGATAATAAATATAAATATGATCATTTTTAGAGGATAATATTATACTATAATTGTTTTATTTTTATTGAAAAATATTAGATTATATGTTTTATTATGAACTTTTAGCATAAAAACAGAAGTTTCAATGATTAAAAGTGGGTGCATCGACTTTTTGTGACAAAGGTCAGAAACTCCTGTTATGATGCAGATTTTTTGAGGTGCACTCTTGTCATAAATTCATCAATTACTCTTCCTACATAATTTGTAACACAAAACAGGGGTACTAAATACTTATTTAGAAGTCTTAGACCTTTCCAACAATATATAATTTGTCATAATTAGATTAGGATTTAATAGAAATATTAAGGGGTTAGTAGACAGACTGAAGTTTGATCTCTTCTCAGAGACGACACTCGGCAGATTATTGCTGGACTGAAAACAGTTTAAACAGTGGACTTAAAAAACGTTGCATAAATTTATAAAAAATGAAATGTATGTTTTCAAAAACGTGTTTTACTCTAGAAATGAGAATCAAAGCCATAAGTCTAAACTAGCCGTGTTTTGTCTGGCCGCAGTGTGTTTTGTATTTGTACATGGTTCCCGACTGTGTTTTGGTGTCCTGTGTCATGTGTGCTGTTTGTCCATCAGATGTGCCCTAAAGAGACCCGTGACGCCCCGGGCTCCTCGGACCACGGCCCGGCTGCAGTGGTGGCGCCTGTGCGCTTCGACTCCCGGTCGCTCTTCAGACCAGCGCCTGAACCCGTCAAGTAAGCCTAGCGCTGATCAATAATCATGTGCGCTTGAGGAAAGCTCGCTGTATATTACGCTTGATACGACTGCCGGTGTTCAGAAGCGACATCGGTTACATCACGTACCCACCGCGGCACCACCGATTAAACTTTTATTAATTTATTTTTAATAAATTAATTTAGTTCAGTCAGAGAACAGACACTACAATTAAAAACTGAACGTGTCTGCTCAGTAAACCGTGAGACTAAAAGCATCTATTTAAGCACATGTGTAATGGTTTTGTTTTTCATTAAGAAAAATAGTGATGACCTCACCATTCAAGCAAATTGGTGCTAATTTGGAGGCGAAACTAAAATGCGCGTGTCCATTCATAACGGTGCGTGTCCACGGGAAAAGAGGGAATCGTTTTCGGTTCGTCCTGTGGATAATCACTCGCTCCGCTCCATTATGAAGGACCGTGCGCATGTTAGTTTCGCTTTCACATTAGCGATTTAAAAGCCGGTGATACCGCCGGGAATATTACGCCACATCCCGACTATAAATTCCTGCTTTCTGGGTTCCTTAAAGTTACATTTAAGGCCTTAAAGGAGGAGTTCACTTTTAAAAAGACTTTTGCTGATAATTTACTCGCCCCCGTGTCATCCAAGATGTCCATGTCTTTCTTTCTTCAGTGGAAAAGAAATGAAGGTTTTTGATGAAAACATTCCAGGATTTTCTCCATATAATGGACTTCAATGGGGACCAAACGGTTCAAGGTCCAAATGAGAGTTTCAGTGCAAACTGTTCAAAGGGCTTTAAACGACACCAGACGATGAATAAGGGTCTTTAACTCTCCTGTTCTGTCTTATCAAGGACTTTAGAGTCATGACTCGAAAAAAGATTTGTTCGTTTTGATGAACGAGTTCGAACAGGAGAGTCACGAACGCGCATCACAGAAAAATTTAAACTTAAAAAAATTAAACTTAAAAATTTTTCTTTATTTATTAAATGAGCGATCGTTTCTCTTGATAAGACCCTTATTCATCGTCTGGAATCGTTTAAAGCCCTTTGAACAGTTTGCACTGAAACTCTCATTTGGACCTTGAACCGTTTGGTCCCCATTGAAGTCCATTATATGGAGAAAATCCTGGAATGTTTTCATCAAAAACCTTCATTTCTTTTCCACTGAAGAAAGAAAGACATGGACATATTGGATGACACGGGGGTGAGTAAATTATCAGCAAAAGTCTTTTTAAAAGTGAACTACTCCTTTAAATCGTCTTAAAATTTCATTTAGTCAGGTCTAAAAAAAGTTGTTTCGGTGTGTTTGTAGTTCTTGGCACTACATTGGTTGTGTATTCTCTATTAGGCTGTTAATATGCTTTAATGTAAATAGATATAAGATGAAATCTATTCTATTTGAGGGCAGGTTTATTGATTTTGGGCTTTTGGCTCGTTGTCGGGTGTGGAAGGTTACTAATGTGACTGCTAAATTAAATGAATGCCTTTTGAATGACTGAATTTATTGAAATAAAATGTTTGTTCAGAATTTCTTTTTGAATATTTGGTGTTAAATGTGTCTGAAGCCTGCGCCTCTTTCCTACTCAGTGGTGATTTAAGGAGAGAAACCCGGTTCCCTCGAAACCCCCCGCGCCCTTCGACCCGCCCCATCCGACGCCCGGGAGACCGAGCGCCCCGTCCTGCCATCATCAACCCTGATGACCTGAAGGACCTGGACGAGCTGGACAACGACTGTGAAGACGGCTGGGCGGGTGAGCGAGCGAGCGCTAGCTCTCTTTAGCATGTGTTTCTCCAGTGCGCTCGGTGTTAGCGCTGGGTGGATTTACAAGCTCGCAGTTTGATCTACATAATTATTTTGTATGTATTTAAATACACACACACACATGTATATTTAAGAAAAAAATATTATTTATATATAAAATATTTATATATAATATAAATTAAATATAATTATGTATACATTATATACATGAAAATATTTCTTAAATATATACATGTGTGTGTGTGTATTTATATATAAAAATAATTATACACAGTGCATTCACATATATTATGTAAACACAAACTTTTATTTTGGATGCGATTAATCGCAATTAATCGTTTGACAGCCCTAATATAAATATATAATTTAATTAAGGATGCACCGATTATGAAAATTTTGGCCGATAACCGATAATTCTTTATATTTGAAAGCTGATAACCGATATATCGGCCGATATAATCCAAATTTGTGTCTAATTTTGAGAGCCTGATTACATAACAAAAGTCTCACAATTACATCCATGTCCATGTTATTGTGTCGTACGGCCGATGTGACAGATTTGCGCTGCGCATGTCGTACCGAAGCGTATTTTAATTTTTTGAAGAGATTTCAATCATTTTTCAAGAAATTCAAAAACATAAACAGTGCTCAACAAGCGTCTCAGCTGAAGGGAATAATACATTATTTATCGGCTTTAATATATCGGCCACGTTTTCTTACCAGGCCGATAACGATAACATTAAAAATGAACATATATCGGCCGATACCGATATGCTGGCCGATATATCGTGCATCCCTAAATTTAATAGTTAATATTCTCACTTGGACAACATTATCACATCACAGACGAAACTACAGGGCAATCCCTCAAAAATAAATGTTTGGTCTAACTTAGAGAAACTGTGATAGATGTGTATTACTCCTGTACAGTATATTAATGTGTAAGTATGTTAATGCCACTAATATAATTATTATTAAAACTCATTTTCTTCTCTAAGTAAACCTCTGATGTGTAGCACTTATTTGCCAAAAAATTAAAGGGCTTGTTTAATTTTCATTTGAATGTTTTAAATATTAATTAATATTAAAGTAAATTAATTTAATTAATATTTTAAATTAATTTATGAATTAATTAATTTTAAATTAATTAAATTAAATTAATATTTTATACCTTTGTTTGATTACCAGAAGAATTTAAATACACAACACAGAAATTAAATAAATAACAATCATAGGGCCTATTAGTGAATACAAATTAATAAATTAAGTTGTTTTTATTAATTCAATTAGATTTTTTTTTTTCAAATATCCAAAAAAAATTGAAATAAAAAAAAAAATTCAATTTTTTTTTTAAATCATTGAAATGGAATATAGACTAAAATAAAACGGAAAGCACAGAACTGGGTAAAAATAAAATGGAATTTGAAGAAAAAAAAACACATCACACGATACGTTTCATGATTTCAATTAACTGCACATGCGGTTTGATTAATACAATTTAATTTAACAAAACAAAAACAGAATCCCAAAGTTAAAGCGGGGCATAAACGACGCGTCTTGTAAAGTATGCTAATCCTGAAGTGTGTCTGCGTTAACACTTTAGCTTTCGTGTTCAGTACATTATATGTTCATAATATTGTTATGGAGAAAGTGCACGACCCCTGACCCCTGCTCACTGTGACCGTGTCTACAGGTCTCCATGAGGAAGTGGATTACAGTGAGAAGCTCAAGTTCAGTGATGATGAGGAAGATCGCTCCCCATGTGTGAAGAACAAGATCTGGTGAGTTTTGATATCGATTGATTGACTGACATGTTCAACACGTGATCCTGACGCCGGTTCTGGCTCGTGTGTGTTGCAGGGATGACTGGGACCACCATCATGATCCTCACTCCTCTCAGAGCTCTGGTGAGGTGGCGTTCCCGCATGACCCCGAGGAGGACCCGTACTCGCGCCAGCCGGAGACGCTATCCTCCAGGAAGACCAACGGGAGACTCTCCTCCGCAGAGGTAACGCTCGAGGCCTTCACATGTGTCCAGATCTCTCCGCTGTGGTGGACACTTTCTCTCTGTCCGTTAGGGATGTACATTAATATTCCATCTGTAATTATTATTGGAAAATAAAATAGTGTTCGAGTTTTACCATGATGAACCCAAGCACTGACTCGCAGTTATAGTTAAATGCACTGGGGGGCGCTGTGGAGCGCGTTTAACAAGTTGATTGTAGATTGATCACATAATGTCATAGATGAAAACTATATTACTAATGGTATTACTATCACTCAAATTAATTAACCCTCAGGTGCTCTTCGGTCATTTCTGACTGAAACATTTCCTGTTTTGAATTTTTAAAAATCACAGCTTCATCGGAATGTTACGAAACTTGGTGACTTTTATGGCATAATGTATGTGAACACACAAAAAAATTGAGGTCATGATCTGAGCATGCTAAGTGGTCTTAAAAAAAATAGTCACACTTGTGGTCTTCGGTCAAAAATGACCCCCATAGGAAATGAATGGGAAATTGTAAAAAAAATGAAAGAAAAAAAAATGTGAATTTTTGTTTTTTTTGTCAATTTTTTTTATAAGAAATAGTTTTTGAGATTGTTTCAATTATATATTCAAATCCAACAACAACAAAAAAATGTGTTCATAAACATCTGGGGAATTTACATGCCATCTAGTGGTCACACCATGATTCTACACTTTTTCTCTATACTGTAACCAGATGGTGCTAATTTTCTTCAAAAAATAATTTATTTCTGAAGGCCTAGACTCTATATTAAACTAAAATACTGCATTAATATTTTTTTTTAAATAATGTATATATAGAAAAATATATATATATTTTCCATGGCAAAAATAAACCATAAATATTAAAATTCTAAATTAAAAAGAATAAATATTATAGAACAAAAATAAATTGCATTGGTTTTACTGGGATGGAGAAAGTTTCATTTTTAGGTGTCCGGTCACTTCTGATGGGGAAGATAACAAGTGTGGCACCGAAACGAAGAGCACCTGAGGGTTAATGAAACTAAACTAAATTAATCATAATATCACTGCCACAGTGATCTGAAATGAAACCTTGATAGTAAAATGATTTTGAGACGCATGCTTCCTGTAAGTTTCGTCACGAGACAGGTTTATGAAACGCAAAACATGATGTGAATGTTAGAAACCTCGCTTAGCACACGTGTCTCTGAAACGTCTGTATATTATAATAGCCTCATTTAGTATGCACGGTTCTATGAATATGCAAATGAGCCCCGCCTCCACTCAGAGATCCACTGGTTGTCGATCACACATGTTGATCTGATTGGTTCCAAGGTGGTTTGTGACGTCAGAAACATCAGCGATTACAAAGCGTGTTTTTGAGACTGTGTTTGGTTCACGGTGTGTGTGTGTGTGTGTGTGTGTGTGTTAAAGCAGGTGAAGAACGGTGTGAGCGGCGAGTCTGCGGAGGAGCAGGAGGAAGCACAGAGACCGGCTCCTCCTCGAGGGAAGTTTGTCTCCGCTGACCTCTCGGCCGTGGAGCGCGCTCGCAGACGGCGGGAAGAGGAGGAGAGGAGAGCGCGTGAGGAGAGACTGGCCGCCTGTGCCGAGAAACTCAAAAAACTGGATGAGAAATTCGGCAAAACTGAGAAACCCTCACGCCCCGCAGAAGCCGACAGCAAAGAGACGCTAACGCAGTCGCCAGGTCGAAGGTCATCCAAACCGCACCAGGAGGGCTGGCAGTACGCCACTAAAGGTACGCTATATTCACATGCTTTTGGACATGCAACACAGTGTATATAAACAGATGTTTTGTGTCTAAAATGTCAAATAATGGCAAAACATGACAGTTTTTACCTTTCAGTTCTCATCCAATCATCTCACTGCAGTCAAATCAATATTTTTACTGAATATTAAGTGTCTTATGAATGAAAGCTTTGCAACAGGCGACTGCATCAAGGAACGCGTGTTAGATATTTTCACTGTAAAAATGTTTTCTTAGTATTTTTGTCTTGTTTCCAGTCCAAATATCTAAAACAAAAATCTTAAAGATGCCTTTACTAAAGTAGTGAAATGTCTTAAGATATTAAGTTTTGTTTTTTGGGGTTTTCTAAAATTAAGTGATTTGTTGCTTAAAGAAAATCTAAATGATCTGCCAATGGGCTAAAAATAAAAATCTTAATTTAAACAGAAACAATATTATTGTTCTGACCCCATTGGCAGATCATTTAGCTTGTTTTAACCCTAAAACCGTATTCTGGACAAATGTGGGCATAATTGTTTTGATTTATTTATTAATTTCTTGGCTACTTTTCCTAAGTTTGCCTCCTGAACACAAACTATTTTTTTTTGACTCAATTCTACAATGTTTAGTGGGTGAAAAAAAAACCTCCTTAATCTTGTATTTGGGTCAAAAACGGGCACCCATAGAAATGAATGGGAAAAACTGTAATTTAGAGCACTCTAAAATAAGCCAAAATAAGACACCAGGTGACAGCAAAGTCACTTCATCTTCAGGTTTTAGCTCGAAGAACTTATTGGAATATTATAATGTAGTTAAAAACAATGTAAAAATAAAACATAAAAATAAGCATAATTTACACAGAAAATATGGTACTTTTTAAAGTAAATAAATTCAAAAATACCCCCAAAATAAAAAGAAACTCCATAAATAGATAGACAAAACTTTATCGAAGACAGTGATATAACATTTATAATGAATATAAATGAGGATCACATAAATGAGTCCTCTGTGCCCACATTTGTCCACAATTACAGGATTAAGGGCTATAAAGTGAATATGGTTTGAGGGTTAAGCAACAACTCTTTTAATTTTGATTTATTCCCCCAGAAAACAAGACTTAATATCCTATGAAATTTTACTCCTTTGGTAAATCCATCTTGACTTAGTATTTTTAGATATTTGTACTGGAAACAAGACGAGCATTTTTTGCATTAAGAGTGTGTTTTATGCTTTAAACACTTCATCTCATTGGACACAGAAGTGTTGGACACACCAGCCGAGTCCTCCGGTCAGGATTACAAAGATGAAGGTTGTAATTACCACACCGAAGACGACGTTCCTGAGTCCACTTCTCCTCTCCCAGATTACAGCCGGCACCAGAAGCCCGTTCCGCCCCGCTTCCAGAAGCAGCACCAGGTCAGCTTTAATCCTTTTAATCATTCACTCTCACACACGTCATCCAAGATGTCCATGTCTTTCTTTCTTCAGTCGAAAAGAAATGAAGGTTTTTGATGAAAACATTCCAGGATTTTCTCCATATAATGGACTTCAATGGGGACCAAACGGTTCAAGGTCCAAATGAGAGTTTCAGTGCAAACTGTTCAAAGGGCTTTAAACGATTTCAAACGTGCATCAGAAAACAGAGCAAGCCGAGCTTATAAAACTTAAACTTTGTTATTTATTTATTAAATGAGCGATCGTTTCGCTTGATAAGACCCTTATTCATCGTCTGGAGTCGTTTAAAGCCCTTTGAACAGTTTGCACTGAAACTCTCATTTGGACCTTGAACCGTTTGGTCCCCATTGAAGTCCATTATATGGAGAAAATCCTGGAATGTTTTCATCAAAAACCTTCATTTCTTTTCCACTGAAGAAAGAAAGACATGGACATCTTGGATGACACGGGGGTGAGTAAATTATCAGCAACAGTCTTTTTAAAAGTGAACTACTCCTTTAATTGCAAAATTACAAATATGACATAAATATGATATTTGTAATTGAACTTTTGCCGTGTTAATAGCCTGAAATGCTGATATGGTATTAAATAAATAACTCCATCTGCACCCATGCAGGACCCGGTGTATAAGGTGGCCCCGTGGCAGCAGTCGAGCTCGGCTCACACACACACGCAGAGAGGCTTCTACCCGCCGCACGTGCTGGGCTTCGACCCACGCTGGATGATGATGCCGCCCTACATGGACCCGCGCATGACTCAGGGCTGCTCGCCGGTGGACTTCTACGCTCCGGGCGTTCACTCCGCCGGTGAGCAACTGTGCTGGGGTCAGATATGATCAAGCACTCATCTCAGACTCTTGACGAGTGCACACGTTTGAGATTCCCAATGTTAATTTGAGTTAACCCGGTGTTATTTTTTGGATCATTGAGATACTAATATAGTTTTTTTTTTTTTTAAGTTTCAGTAATTCTGTTGTCATTTTTTTTTTTTTTAACATTTTAAGTTATTTTAGTATATCAGTTCAATGACCTGGCCTTGACAAATAGTTAAAGTTTTTTTTTAATATAAATTATTTTACTCAAAACTATTTTTTTAATGTTTTAATCTAACTATAAAAACCTGCCTGAGATTTTGGGTTGATATTTCAGTAATTTACAAACGCGTCAGTCGATGCTCACATGACATACAGGTAAACAAGCATGCAGTGTTTTTTGTTCTAAAATTGTTTGGTTATAGTTTAAGGATGCGAGATATGACTAGTAATCATTATATGAATTTTTGAACAAATCATTTTGTCATGTCATTGAGTTTTGACAAACATATCTCATAAAGTCAAATCCGCCTTTTTAAAACTCTAATTACAAAAAAATTACTATTAATATACATTTGTGCTTTTAAATAAATGAATATATGATGATGATGATGATAATTTTACACTACAAATATATATATATATCTCTTTCAAATAAACCCCAAGCTTTTATTTTGGCAGGAAACTATAGGGTGACCTTTTAGACCATTTAATTGACAAAAGGTTTATAAGCAGCTCTTCACAAAAAATGTTGGAAATTATGTGCGTGTGATCCTGATGATGATTTTGTGGAGTGCTCAAGAGTTAAACACGTCTTAATGCTTTTATAAAACGGTTATAAAAATATTCATTCTAATATGTGTTTTAATTAGGGCTGGGAAAAGATTAATCGCGATTAATCGCATCCAAAATAAAAGTTTGTGTTTATATAATATATGTGTGTATATTAATATATATTAATATACAAAATTAATATTATACATAAATATAAGTATGTGATATATTAATAATTATTAATATTAATTAATGATAATTAATAATTAATTCATATATTAATTAATATTAATAATATTAATAATATATTAATTAACACATTTTTCTTAAATATATACATGCATGTGTGTGTATATACAAAATAATTATACACAGTACACCCACATATATTATATAAACACAAACTTTTATTTTGGATGCGATTAATCGTTTCCCAGCCCTAGTTTTATTCAGAACATGCTCTTTATATTATGATTAATGACATTAAACTTGTTTTATTTGACAGGTCTGGTGAAGCCCGTCATTCAGCAGGATCACCTGAACAGCCCCGGATCCGCCTCTGACGAAGGCTGCCATCCCAGCATGCATCAGGAGAGGAGGGCACCATCCACTGAGCCCTACCAAGTGTGGAACCAGGACAGCTACTCGTCAGCGCGCAGTTTCACGCCGCCCTACCAGAGACAGCACGAGAACGAGGAACGAGACGACCGACACGACTCCTATGAAGACCGAGGTCACGATCGCACGGAAAGTCCAGCGGAGGAACTGAACACTGAAGGTGGGACCCATGAAGGGCCTGTAATACTTAGCAGAACCCATCCTGGAGACGCCGAACACAGAGACGTGTCGTCCGTCAGGCACCAGAAAGAGCCCGCAGAGTCCCGAGACGAGGCCTTCGACTCCAAGGAGAAGAGCTACGACTCTGATTTCTGGAGGAAAGACGCCAGCGTGAGGAAAGATGGCGGCTGTGCGGCCCAGTGGTCCGATCACGGCTCCAGCAGCAGCAGTAGCGTTAGCATTAGCCAGCCGCCCGAGTCCAGCGGGAGAACGCTTCGGAGGACCGGACCTATCAAGAAACCTGTGCTGAAGCCGTTGAAGGTTCGGTTCAATTCACATTTACTTGTTTTGAGTGATATGTTGACAGAGGGAATTGTGTTTCAGAAATGTACATTTAGGGAAAAAATTGTGTAATAATTTAACCTCAGGTGCTCTTCGTTTCAGAGTCCTCCCAGTCAGAAGTGATCGGACACCTAAAAATTAAATTTCCTCCATCCCAGTAAAACCAATGCAATTTATTTTTGTTCTATAATATTTATTCTTTGTAATTTAGTATTTCGAGATAATTTGATTGAATTTATTAATATTTATGCAGCATTTATGGTCTGTTTTGCCATGGAAAATATATATATATATATATATATATATATATATATATATATATATATATTTGTTTTTTTTTTGTAATTATTTATATATATATATATATATATATATATATATATATATATATATATATATATATTAGGGCTGTCAAAACGATTAATCGCATCCAAAATAAAAGTTTGTGTTTACATAATATATGTGGGTGCACTGTGTATAATTATTTTGTATATATATAAAAACACACATGCATGTATATTTAAGAAAAAAATATTTTTTATATATAAAATATTTATATATAATATAAATTATACGTAAATCCATATACAGAATATACATGAAAATATTTCTTAAATACATACAAGCATGTGTGTGTATTTATATATATAAAATAATTATACACAGTGCACACACATATATTATGTAAACATAAACTTTTATTTTGGATGCGATTAATCGCGATTAATCGTTTTCACAGCCCTAATATATACATATATATATATATTTTCAAAAAATTATTAATGCAGTATTTTAGTTTAATATAGAGTCTAGGCCTTCAGAAAAAATATATTTTTTGAAGAAAATTAGCACCATCTGGTTACAGTATAGAGAAAAAGTGTAGAGTCATGGTGTGACCACTAGATGGCATGTAAATTCCCCAGATGTTTATGAACACATTTTTTTTTTGGTGGATTTGAATATATAGTCGAAACAATATCATAAACGATTTTTTATTTAAAAAAAATGTAAAAATAATAATAATAATTTTTGTATTTTTGTCAATTTCCCATTCATTTCCTATGGGGATCATTTTTGACCAAAGACCACAAGTGTGACTATATTTTTTTACGACCACTTAGCATGCTCAGATCATGACCTCAATTTTTTTGTGTGTTCACATACATAATGCCATAAAAGTCACCAAGTTTCGTAACATTACAATGACGCTGTGATTTTTAAAAATTCAAAACAGAAAATTTTTCGCTCAGAAATGCCCAAACAGCACCTGAGGGTTAATGCAGAAACAATGATCTCCCTGAACTAACGAACACTTGTTTATCAAATAAAGGTAGAGGACAAGGAGAACGAGAAGCCCAAATCTGAGCCCGAGGAGAAGCCCGTCCCGTACAGACTGGAGAAGGAAGTGGTCACTAATGTCTATGACCTGAAAAAAGACGCTCCGCTCGCGTCCAACAGGCACTCCGCTCCCCCTCCCGCATCTTCCCCCGAGGAGAAACACGCGGATGCTCCGAAGCTGGAGAAAACGAGAAGTCTGCATGAAGATCTGCACAAGGAGAGCTGCTGGGATACGGCTAAGCCTCAGTCTGCGGACTCGTCTGATAGCAGAGACGCTCCCCGCCGCAACAACTGGATATTCATCGACGAGGAGCAGGCGTTCGCCGGGGCGAGAGGAACCGGGCGGGGCCGTAGCCGCGGGTTTAGAGAGTTCAGCTCTCGCGGTGGCGCTCGCGGCGGACGAGGCGACACAAACCGCGGAGGCTATAACAACAACAACAACACGACAGGAGTGCAGAGGCCAGCGCGCGGGCGTGGCTCACGAGATTTCAGAAGCGAAGACCTTCAACGAGGAAAACCCCGTCGACGCAACGTCAGCGAGACGCACAGCGAGGCCTCGGAATACGAAGAGCTTCCCAAACGCCCGCGGCAAAAGGTCGCGGAGAACGGAGAGGCTTCGTACGCGCCGCCCGGAGAGGCCAAACGAGCCGATCGCGAGTCGTGGAGATCCAACAAGGTGTACACCGACGAGCAAAGCGGAAACGGCGACAAGGCGAAGTCGACGAGAGCGTTCGGAAGGTCGTTACCGCCGCGACTCAACGCGGGATACAACCGTGGGTTCGCCTCGCGGGATATTTCCACATGGAGAGGAAGAGGATCCGCGCAGGAGAACGGATACAACTTCGGCACGGACTCCTACGCCAAACGCGAGCCGCTGAAATACCCGCCGCCTAAATTCGCCACTACTTTCGTAGAGAATGGCGTCGAGGACCGAGAGGGAGGCTACTACATCGATAACGATAACCCTGATAACCGGCCAATGAGGCGCCGGCGTCCGCCTCGCCAGGATAAACCGCCACGGTTCCGCCGACTACGCCAAGAGCGCGAGGGAGGAGGGCAATGGAACGGCGAGGAATACGTAAACGGAGACTTTGCTAATCAGTGGGCGGGGCGACCCAAGGAGGAGCACTGGCCCAATCACTACTCTGGAGGACGAGCGCAAGAGGTCACAGGTCAGGGTCAAGCCGAGGATTGGGAGACCGGCTCTGAGAACAGTGATTTCAGCGACTGGAGGGAGAAGCGTGGCCCGCACGGGGACTCTCTGGCTGAGGCGGGGTGTGGGGAACCCGGGTCTGAGAAGAGAGAGATGTCCAAACGCAGCTTCTCCAGCCAGAGGCCGGTCGTGGAGAGACAGAACCGGAAGAGTGAGGTGTGTGTGCTGGAAAACAACAAGATGAGCCGCTCGACGGACGCGTCCTCCGGGAGAAACGAGAGCTGGCAGAACGGGGTCGCTTGCAACAGCAAACGGTACGTTTCTTTGCTCGCTTTGTGGGATATATCTTTGTTTTATACCTTTGATCACCTAAATGACATACAAACACTTAAATTACACTTTTATTTATTTTTATAATGAGAAGATTATATGAAATATAAACAGTTAAATAGTGGCTGTCATAAAACTTGCCAGATTTATTCAAATATGCATTAAGAACATTAAGATTATAAATTATATATTTATAAATAAGATTATACACTTTTTTATTTTTTATTTATTTTTTTTTTATTTATTTAATTTTTTAGTATTTTTTTAATGATTATTTTTATTTATATTTAATTTATTTTTATTTATATTTATTTTTATTTTTTTTATTTTTTATTTTTTTTTATTTTAAGATTATAAATTATATATTTAGGAAAATGCTCCTCTCTGGAGTTATTTTTTCTAGCTGACTAACGAGTTTATGTGGGTTTTCTGAGGTAAATATGACGATATTGATTACAAGCTGTTTAACTGACGTCTTTCCACGGTTGAAACGCTGATTGAGTGAATCAATGTGTCATGATCTGGATTTGGATCAGTTGTCCTCTATCTTTAACACACTTTTTCAGATGCTCATTCATGTTTATTTGGCGCTGTGACTGGTATTATTAAGAGCGATCTCACGCCACAGCCACAAAACACTATTTATGATTCTGAATTTCTACAGAAAATGGACGGAATTTGAAAATTGAGACTTTGTTTCATATCAATAGTATCAAAGGACAAGGATTATTGCGATTTTTTAGATGCGCGCAGCCGCGATACAATGATCCATTCATTCAAATGAAACAGGATGACTAATCGATTCTTGAGATTTAAGAATCGATATCGGTTCGTAAAAATGAGAATCGATTAATATTTAGAAATTGATATTTATTACCCAGCCCTAGTTACTTGCATTACTTTCCATAAAAGGTAACTGTTACATTAATTTTGCTTTATTAGTCGACGAGGAGAGACTTAATTGATTAATTTGCAAATCTGTCTCACTGACGTAGTATGTATCTATTGAAAGCTTGAAATGTGTTTTTTTTTTAAATAAATCAATATTCTCAGATTATAAATATTGTGTAAATTTAAAGTAATGGATTACTTTATTCGTTACATCAACACAGTGGTCTAATTATGTAATTCATGTAACTAAGTGTTATTATACTCGTTACATCAGAGAAGTAATCTACTTGTGTAATCCATGTCACTTGTAATGTGTAACTTGTTACATAAAGTTATCTATGGTAGAGCCAGACTGATATTATCGGCCGATATTAGGCATTTTCCAAACTATCGGTATCGGCAGTTATAATGGCCGATAAATGAATATTTCAAAAATAAAATAAAAATGGACGAAACACGCTTCGATCATGTCATGAGTGTTGGAGTTGTATAGTTTGTCCACCAGAGGGCGCTCTACACCAACACTCGTTGAGTTGGTCATTGCTTGAATAACAATTAAAAGATCATCTGCATCAGTTCTCTAAACTCAAACAAAATTTGTGACTATCATGTCCAGTTAAATAAGCCGAGAGTGAAGCGGAGTTAGCTAGTAATAGTTACGTTAGGTTGTTCCAGTGTCGTTGACTGACTGTCCTTTTAACTTTTGACAATGTGACTGAAGTATTTCTTTAATAGCGCGTGACAGTTATAGCAATGAGACGCATCATCTCTCCTCGGCCTGTTATATTGAAAATGTGTGTTTTACGATTTGCAGTATGACGTCATCCATTGCTAAATTACGGCTCATCATAGACTAGCTAACCACAAAGCTAGCTAACGCCACTATCGTCAGTCTGTTCTGTTACAGTGACAGTAAAAGAAATAAGTTTCTTTTTAAAATGTGTTACTTTTTAAAAGAAAAAAATAATTATTTAAAAATAATTTTAAAAAATTTAAAACTTAAAAAAAAAAATAAATTTTGAATTTTAAGAATTTTAAAAAGAAACAAGTTTCTTTTTAAAATGCATTATCATATTATTTTAGTTAAAACTCATAAATGACTACAAATAGCTAATGTTAGGGAAAACTGTTTATTTTTGCGTGTTTCTGAAATTAAAAAATATCGTCCAATATATCGGATTTTAAAACCATCAAATATTTGTATCGGTATCGGCCTTCAAAATCCTTTATCGGTCGGGCTCTAATCTATGTAACAAGTAACATGATTATTTTTTATGTAATTTGAGTGACATAATTCATGTTACTGGTTATGTTGCATTTTAAAAAAAAGTAATCTGATAACGTAACGCACTGTACTCGCAAAGCATGATCCCCCTTACACTGATGATGAATTTCACTCTGTGAATGTCCACTTCAGAGGAGCGGAGGAGTCTGTCCCGGGCCTGAGCTCGGCGTCGGTGTACGGTGTGGAGCAGAGCGACGACTCCAGCGCCACCGAAACCACGGGGAAGATCATCGAGAAAGACATGAAACCCAGAGGCATGAAAGGGGACATGACAGAACCACTGTCTCAATATGAGCTCAACACTTACTCAAGTAAGACACTAAACACTTTACTAATGATTGAAGCGCCTTTCCAGTCCAGAAAAACCATTGAGTCGGAATAAAACAGCTTGAATGGTTCAGCAAGGATCCGATTCCTGACCAAGTGTGTGTGTGTTCTCAGTTGAGAGTGATTCAGGAGCATCTGTGCCCAGTCCAGAGGTGTACCAGGACGCTCTGTCCAAGAAGCAGCGCCGCCCGCAGGAGGAAGACCGCAGGAGGAAAGATCAGGGGCCTCCGGTGAGTAATCCACAGCCACGTCATAACTTGCTGATTTAAAGGAGTAGTTCACTTTTAATAAGACTTTTGCTGATAATTCACTCGCCCCCGTGTCATCCAAGATGTCCATGTCTTTCTTTCTTCAGTGGAAAAGAAATGAAGGTTTTTGATGAAAACATTCCAGGATTTTCTCCATATAATGGACTTCAATGGGGTCCAAACGGTTCAAGGTCCAAATGAGAGTTTCAGTGCAGCTTTAAACGACTCCAGACGATGAATAAGGGTCTTATCAAGCGAAACCATCGCTCATTTAACAAATAAATAAAGTTTAAGTTTTATAAGCTCAAATGCTCGCCTTGCTCTGTTCTGTGATGAGCGTTCGTGAATCTCCTGTTCATCAAAACGAACGGATCTTTTTCCGAGTCAATTCGTTCGTTTTGTTCGTTGAATGAACCAAATGACTCAGAAAAAGATTTGTTCATTTTGATGAACAGGAGGTTCACGAACGCACATCACAGAACAGAGCAAGGCGAGCATTTGAGCTTATAAAACTTAAACTTTTTTTATTTATTAAATGAGCGATCGTTTCGCTTGATAAGACCCTTATTCATCGTCTAGAGTCGTTTAAAGCCCTTTGAACAGTTTGCACTGAAACTCTCATTTGGACCTTGAAGCGTTTGGACCCCATTGAAGTCCATTATATGGAGAAAATCCTGGAATGTTTTCATCAAAAACCTTCATTTCTTTTCCACTGAAGAAAGAAAGACATGGACATCTTGGATGATGCAAAGTAAATGATCAGGAAAAGTCTTATTAAAGTGAACTACTCCTTTAAAGGTGCTGTGTGTTACTGTTTTACTCTACTAAAGCATTTCTCTAAACACTTCTACAGCCAATTATTTTACGTATTAATTTGCTCATTCTGTGTTGTTTTGCTCTGTGTGACTCCGCCCACTGCCGGTTCAGCCAATAGTAATTCGACACCCCGGGATGCCAGTTAGCAGGAAACGCAGCGTATAGTAGCCATGGAAACGAGCAATCAGAGTCAGAGATCGCAGATCCACACATAAAAAGCCTCTATCCATCTAAAAATCTCTATGAACGAGACATTATTAAAACGTGTGTATCCCTGTGTGAGTGTCGAGTCTGAGGAGGCGGGGAAACGACGATCTCGGTTATTTTGAGTTTGGACTGCAGTACCGATCTCCACCACTAGCTGTTATTCTTACAGACTGAGTATCACCTGACTGCATATTGAAGGTACTTTGTTTGTTTGCCCGAAGGGTTCGGTGAAAAACAGAACAATCGCTTCGAAGATGCCTCCCCGTTTCGCTAAGAAGCAGGGCAGCATGTCCATCGAGCAACCCGAAGAAACGCTCTCCGCCAACAACCTGGGCACGGAGATCTGGGAGACCAACAGCACGGGTAAAGCAGATGAACACTGAGGCTGAGATGAGGATTCGCTCGTGTGATTATTAATGCGTTTGTGTTTCCTCCTGCAGCGCTGAGTGTCCAGTCGTCCGGCGGAGACTCCTGGACCAAGCAGGTGTCCTACACGGGCAGCGAACCCAACTCTGAGGTGCGGCTCGCTCTACTTTATACAAATCTCTGGGTGGTTTTGTGGGAATCCAAAGAATCGTTTCAACTTTACTCCCTTTTTCTGGATTTGTTATAATACAATTATTTTTAAAGTAGTAGTATAACATTAAAGGGATACTCCAATTTTTTTGGAAATAGGTTAATTTTAGCACTCCCCCAGAGTTAAACAGTCGAGTTTTATCGTTTTCAAATCCATTCAGACGATTTTCTGATATTTAGAAGAATATCAGTAACCAGACAGTTTCTGCTCTCATTGACTATCATAGTAGGAAAAAATATACTATGGGAGTCAATGGGGCTGGGTATCGATTCACATTTCAATTTCGATTCCCAAGCTCTCAGTTCGATTCGATTTCGATTCTCGATTCCTGATTTGATTCTCGATTCGACTGTAATGAAGATGTAATACAAATCCTATATTTATAATTTATAAAGAAAGAACAGTGGACATAAGTTTACTAGTGGTTAATTCATACAAGGAAGTTAAGAGCCTTAAACCTATATTTAAAACACTTTTTATTTTAGGTACACTAAATGCATACAAAGACTAGACAGGATTTTGATGCAATATCCAAAAAAAGATCAAACAGTATCATGTTATTTTATGTTTAAGATAGATATATATATCTATTATATATATATTATAATAGATATCTATTATACTCTATTATATATATATAATAAATATATAAATATTTAGACATTTTTTTTTACATTGATCTTACCTAAATGTTAATGTATTTTTTTGTTAAGAGTTTATGTATGGATGCTTGATTTCAGTCTTTGAATTAAATTGAAAAAAGTAGCACAAATAAATACAATAGAATAAAGACACAAATTAAGAGACATTTTGGGGTAGTTTTTTGGGTATGTCAGAAATACTGCAGAACTGAATAAAGTAATCCAATGTAAAATAACACTGGATAGTCTGTTTAGTCCAGACTGAATTAAATACAAAGGCTATTAATTCTTAATTGCTTACAATTAATACTATATTCTGTTGTTATGACGACCGAATTAATGACTGACACAAATGGCTGCGTTTACTTTAAGAACTAGTGCGCGAATCCATTACTGTTTCATTAACTTTCTGTCACACGCGTTTAATGCTAATTTAAGACATTACCGACTGTCTTTAGTTTTGACATAATGTTGCGTGATTTAACTGTTAAAGCGATATAATCCAGGGATAAAACTTTTGTTTCTGGAGAGCGAGACGTTTGTGAGGATTAGTAGTGTTTTTATATGGAAAAAATCGATTCTTGGCCGTCGAGAATCGATTTTGAATCGACCACATTTTAAAAAGCGATTAATCGAAAAATCGATTTTTTTTTTGCCCAGCCCTAGTAGTCAATGAGTCCAGAAACTGTCTGGTTACTGATATTCTTCCAAATATACGAAAATTGGCTGAATGGATTCGAAAACGGTGAAACTCAACTGTTTAACTGTGGGGGAGTGCTAAAATGAGCCTATTCCCAAAAAAAGTGGAGTATCCCTTTAAGAGTTCTATATTTCTATTGCAGTTTCTCTGTTAAACCAAGCTTTTAAGTGCTTCTGTTAGCTCTTGATTTGATTTAACACTCGATGGGTCGCTCCTACAACCGTGTTCAACCCCCAACCCTAATGGACCATCGAGGACGGTTCACAGATGCATGTTTCCTTTGTGAGATTGACATTGTTTTGGATGTAATGGAGACTGTGCCGTCCCCCAGGACTCCGACGCCGGGCCGGAGCAGAGCAAAGAGCACAAGCCCGGGCCCATCGGCAACGAGCGCTCGCTGAAGAACCGCAAGGGCTCCGAGGGCCTGGAGCGGCTCGAGGGACCCATAACCCCCGTCAACGGAGTGGACCTTCACGTGGACGGGGTTCTCCCAGTGCCGCCCATCGAGTTCGGCGTCAGCGCCAAGGATTCGGACTTCAGCCTCCCTCCCGGATCCACACCGGTACCCGTGTCCAACCCCGTCACCAAGCTTCAGGACGCGCTCGCTGGCAACGTACGTACACGAGTCCTAGCATGGGTGTGCGATAAACGGGCAAACCAAACATTTTTCAGACACCAGATATCAATTTTTATGTTTCCACTCGTGTGATCAGGACACTATAGTTCATTTATGGATAGTACGTACATTTTCGTATAGTATAGTACATTTTCGAGTATATCCGTCACACTGGGCTTGTAGATCATGAACGTTATGAGTGCTCAGATAGATTTAGTGTATTTACCTTATTTAATATAGTTAATAAATATTAATTAAAAATATAATGCTGATATTTTTCTCCAAATATCAGCAAAGCAACTTCTTGTTTATTAAAATTGTATAAATCAATGTTATGTGGCTTACATTTTAAACACCATATTGGCTGTTTTTGCTCTATTTCACCAACGAAAATAGTCCAAAACAAAACCACCGCCGAGCGACACAAATCAGTCAATGATTCAGTGACTAAATTAGATTAAACACAGTCGAGTGTTCCTGAATGAATCCGCCGTTTGATTGATTTGCAGGGTCCCCGCGGGTACTTAAAAAGTCTTAAAATGTCTTAAATAAAATTTTCACTTTTTAAGGTCTGTAAATGTCTTAAAATCTGAAATTTACGATAAGGAGGTCTTAAATTTCACGTACGGACCTTACATTTTAAAATAATGACTAAAAGTTGACAAAAAATGTAATGACTTTGTCAACTAAAACTAGACTAAAATTATGAAAGACAAAATGACTAAAATGTGACTAAGACCAATAAGCATTTTCATCTGAAGACTAAAACAAAAATGGCTGCCAAAATTAACACTGTCGTGTCGTGCTGAATATTTTTTTTTTTTTTTTTTGTGGTAAAGTCTTAAATTTACCTTTTAGAGGACTTAAAAAGGTCTTAAAAGTCATTAAATGTGCTGTTAAAAATGTGCAGATACCCTGATTTGGTTGAATCTCAATGACTCGCTCGTCTGACGGTTTTAATATATTTCTCATTTTTAAAGTATCCTTTCATAGTTTAAATCATTTCAAATATTCAATATTTAGTTATATTGAGTAAACAGTATTTTTTAGTAAACAGTATTTATGTGTTTGTAACCAGTTTAAATGCATTCATTATAGCGGTCAAAATGACCATTAAAGGTAAAAATCAAATTGGAAAAAATGATTTCTGTCACTGATGCGAATTAAACGCCGCACAGATTATGAGGAAGTGTCCACGTACCGGCACAATAACACTCCGCAAAGTATAACCATTATCGATAAAATCCCAGGAAATATCGATATATACACTACCGGTCAATTTTTAGATTGGTAAGATTTTTTTTATGTTTTTAAAAGAGGTCTCTTCTGCTCACCAAGGCTCCAATTATTTGATAAAAAATACAAAAAAAAAACAGTAATATTGTGAAATATTATTACAATTTGAAATTGTGGTTTTCTATGTGAATATATAGTGAAGTGTAATTTATTCCTGTGATCAAAGCTGAATTTATCATCATTACTCCAGTCTTCAGTGTCACATGATCCATCAGAAATTATTATAATATGATGCTCAAGAAACATTTATGATTATTATTATTTTTTAATTTATTTTATTTTTATTTTTTAATTAATGAACATTTATAACAGTTTTTTACATTTTTATTTCAGGATTCTTTGATGAATAGAAAGTTCAAAAGAACAGAATTGATCTGCAATGGAAAGCTTTTGTAACATTAATCACTGCCAATCAAAAGTTTGGGCTCAGTAAGAATTTAGTTTTTAACTTTTATTCATCAAGGATGAGTTAAATTGATCAAAAGTTATAGTAAAGACATTTATAATGTCAGAAAAGATTATATTTTAAATAAATGCTGTTCTTTTGAACTTTCTATTCATCATTGAATTTTGGGGGGGAATGCTACACGACTGTTTTCAACATTGAAAATAATAATTGATGTTTTTTGAGCATAAAATCAGCATATTAGAATGATTTCTGAAGGATCATGTGACACTGAAAACTGATGTTGAAAATTCAGCTTTCAAATTACATTTTAAAATATATTAAAATAGAAAACAGTCATTTTAAATTGTCATAATATTCCACAATATTACTGTTTTTTCATCAAATAAAGCAGCCTTGGTGAGCAGAAGAGACTTCATTTAAAAACATAATAAAATCGTACTCTGATTATGACTTGATTATGTAAGGAAGCGTTGAGTGTTGATCCTGGTGTTGTGTGTTCACAGGCGGGCCTGACTCAAGCCATCCCGATGCTCCGGAGAGACCATCTCCAGCCGGGGATCAACCTCAACCCCATCAGTTTCCCGAGCGCAGACCTCACGCTCAAGGTTAGCGCTGTCCTCCCGATCGCTCGTGCCCGCCCCTAGCATGATCCTCATCAGGTCTCTCTGTGTCCTCAGATGGAGTCGGCTCGTAAGGCGTGGGAGAACTCGCAGGCGCTCCCGGAGCAGGGCTCCCCGGGGTCGGGGTCGGGGGCTCAGCCGGCCTGCAGCGTGGGCTCCTCCGTCAGCTACAGCTCCTTCGGGGGCGTGTCCATGCCGCCCATGCCCGTGGCGTCGGTCGCGCCGTCTGTCTCCATGCAAGGTAGAGTTGAACGTGTTAGTCGGGAAAAATATTCGTCTTACCACCTTTTCTTCCATGACTTCCATAGCGAGATGGCACCAACTTCACTGACGAGGTCATCGGATGCTTTGCAGATAAATGTGTGTGTGGACACCATCACCAAACTGTGGAAAATATCAATTCACTCCTCCTTTTTAATCCTCGAAAAGCCTAAATGCACTCAATAATCAAGTCGTTTGGGTTTTCTGAGCTATATGATGTCATAGTGTTGCTCATTATCATTTAAAGAGACATGCGCTGAAACAGGTCGCTGTGAACACATTGTTTGCATATATCAAATTGAAATTTGATTCAAAATTAAGAATCAAACATTCAAAATCAATCTTTGAAAAATCATGGTAATGTTGACTAAATATGATAACCCAAAAGTACATTTGATACAGGAGTTAGACTAAATGTAAAAATGGTTTGCCGTCTGTTTGTCTCTCAGACTCAGTGAGTGATTGAGTATGACTAAATACTGTGTGTGTGTGTGTGTGTGTGTGTGTGTGTGTGTGTGTGTGTGTGTGTGTGTGTGTGTGTGTGTGTGTTACAGGCAGTCACATCCCTCCTCTGTATCTGGATGGTCATGTGTTTCCCAGTCAGCCACGGCTCGTGCCGCCCTTGACCCAGCAGCCGAGCTACCAGCAGGTACATATCGGCCTCTACCGTTACACCAAACGCCTTCTACACTCTAGAAGTAATCTGATTACATAATTTGTGTTACATGTAACGTTACTTGTTACATAAAGTAATCTGATTACATAATTCATGTTACTTGTCAGTGTTAATTTTGGCACCCATTTTAGATTTAGTCTTAGTCTTCATCTTCAGACGAAAATGTTTATTGATCTTATTTACATTTCAGTCATTTTGTCTTTCATAGTTTTAGTTGACGAAAAGTCATTGCAATTTTTGTCAACTTTTAGTCATTACATTTAGTCAAACTGCAGTTACCGAGATTAATTTTGGTAGTGATTTATATGTAGTCTTTACTATTTAGGGGAAAAAAAATGTAATTAATTTTTTTTTCTCTCTAGGCCAATTTAATTAAGCTTATGAGAAATTGAATCGTTTTGTTGACATTGCACTCTTTAGCAGTAGCACTTGTGCAATTCTACATGTCCATTTCCCTCAGTTCAGTGATTCTCCAATTTTTCTCACACCTTTCCATTAAGAGACAATATTTGCCCTTTTAATCGATTTTTCCAGTTATTTTTTTTACCTTTATAAATATCTTTATAAAATAAATAATGCTTTAAGTGAGTCACTGAATCATTCATTCATTCACTAACAAGCAATGCTGTCCTTATGAACGGATCATTCAATCTCACGCTTCGTTCAAAGCCACAGATTCGTTCACAAATGTAGAACATCAGTTATTCGTACCCTTTTGTTTGTTGAACTGATGTATAAAATCAATCAATTTCAATGTATAAAATCGATATTCAGAAAACATTGAGTTCTTGCTCGTATAATATGATCAACATTAAAAACACAGCTGGATGTCAGCCTGCATTTTGATCGCAGATTTAGTCGCACAAACAGCTCGTGACAGAACCAAGACCGACATGAATGACGCTTTAAGTTGAAAATCTCAAATGAAGATCGCTGAACTAAAGTTTAACTTGTCTGTGTTTTCTGATCATCCACACACTTCTTCCGCAGTGTAGAGAGAGTGTGTGCATTGCAATGCACGTGGTTGCCAGATACTATTGAAAATACCACCTAAAATCGTGTTTTTTTTTAACAGAAATCTCTGACTGGGGATTTATAGTTTTGAAATCTGGCAACCGTAAGCATGAACGCTCGTAAAAACAGTCAAACTGTTGTTTTTCCTTTATTTGATAAAAAACAAGTGGTTTTAATTTTTTAAACACATTTCAGTCTCGTCTTTATTCGTCAAGATATTGCATGTGTTGATATAGTCACATTGATCGTTTAATGACGTGGGTTTCGTCTCTCATCGTCTCGTCTTAGTCAGGGAAAAAAAGGTCGTCAACGAACATTTTTCGTCATAGTTTTCGTTAACGAAATTAACACTGTTACTTGTAACGTTACTTGTTACATAAAGTAATCTGATGACATAATTCATGTTACTTGTTACATAAAGTCTAAACTATTAATCAGATGACTGTAGCAGAGCTACACCGCAGTGACTTTGCTCCTGTTGATCATTCAGAGGCCTTAGATGTGCATCAAATATGATACAGTAGTCTTTATACGTTTGATTCATGCGGTCCGTGTGTGTGTGTGTGTGTGTGTGTCCAGGCCACGGCTCAGCAGATCCCCATCTCTCTGCACACGTCTCTGCAGGCTCAGGCTCAGCTGGGTCTCCGAGGAGCTCTGCCCGTCTCTCAGTCGCAGGAGATGTTCAGCTCCATGCCCCCCTTCAGGTAATACACTTTCATACAAAAATTCACTTCCTCTTATCGATTCCTCTGTGAGCGTTTCAACATGAGTGTAGAGACTGTGTGTTCGTGTGTATCAGTGTGTCGGACCCGCTCTTAAAGTGACGGCACTAAGATTCCTGCTAACACTAATCACACACACACACTCTGCTGTGAATAAGGTCTATTGATTAGATTCTGAGCTTAAACGCCTCTGATTGGCCGTCGTGTTCATGTTCTGTTGCAGGTCTCAGGTGTACATGCACCCGAACCTGTCTCAGCCCAGTCCCATGGTGCTCTCTGGCGGAGCGCCTCTCAAAGGCCCGTACTCCGCCTTCCCCGGCATGCAGCCGTCGGACATGGTGAAGCAGCCGTCGGGGTCCCATTACGGCAGCCAGCAGCTGGTGTACGACGGCAACATGAACCAGCCGGCCTCTCAACTCATGGACTCGCAGCTCATACAGGCAAGAGCCCACACACACACACACACACACACACACACACACCAGCCAGTGGATGAGCACGTCTAAGCTAGTTTTGTACTACTAGTGCAAAATAGATTTATTAGAGGAAATGTGGGTGAAATATTAAAATAACAATACTCACCTGTACCAAAATATAGCATTAACACAGGCGCAATCATCTAAAAAACTCAAATTTGACCCCTGGACCCAAAAACCAGTCACATTGGGTAAATGTAATGAAATTGAGATGTATGTCTGATGACTGTGTGTGTGTTCAGGTGACGATGCCCATGCCCGGGTCTCAGCTGCGCTACGGCTCGGCCCAGCAGCACCTCATTCTGC
Organism: Cyprinella venusta; assembly: GCA_038021265.1. Taxonomy (NCBI): domain Eukaryota; kingdom Metazoa; phylum Chordata; class Actinopteri; order Cypriniformes; family Leuciscidae; genus Cyprinella; species Cyprinella venusta. The sequence continues at coordinate 647,337 of CM075865.1, forward strand.
CCCAGTCCATCCAGCTCCAGCAGAACCAGAACCTGTCCGTCGGAGCTCCCCGCCGCATGATGCCTCCCGGGTCTCAGCCGCCCATCATGAGCAGCAGAGAGGTGAGAAACAGCAGGGGCTGCTGGGAAACCGCAGGAGTCTAGCGCTGCACGGTTCATCGCTGTTTCCATGTAATCACTCTTAAAGCGCTTTGGCTCATCATGATCTTGAAATCGTGAATGCTGATGTTATGAGTAATGTGCAACGTGTCGGTGAAGCTCGGCTCACTCTGAAAGCACCGAGTTCGAGTCGCTGAGCTAGACCGATATATATCAGCAGGCCGATATTAGACATTTTCCAAACTATCGGTATCGGCAGTTATAATGGCCGATAAATGAATATTTCAAAAATAAAATAAAAATGGACAAAACACGCTTGAACCATGTCATGAGTGTTGGAGTTGTATAGTTTGTCCACCAGAGGGCGCTCTACACCGTTCCTGTTGGCAAAATTGCTTGAATAACAATTAAAAGATCATCCGCATCAGTTCTCTAAACTCAAACAGAATTTGTGACTATCATGTCCAGTTAAATAAGCCGAGAGTGAAGCGGAGTTAGCTAGTAATAGTTACGTTACGTTGTTCCAGAGTCGTTGACTGACTGTCCTTTTAACTTTTGACAATGTGACTGAAGTATTTCTTTAACAGTTATAGCAATGAGACGCATCATTTATTTTTAAAAGAAAAAAAAAATATTTAAAAAGAATTTTAAAAAATTTAAAATTTAACTTTTTTTTTTTAAATTTTGAATTTTAAGAATTTTAAAAAGAAACGAATTTCTTTTTAAAATGCATTATCATATTATTTTAGTTAAAACTCCTACAAATAACTAATGTTAGGGAAATCTGTTAATGTTTAGTTGCGCGTTTCTGAAAAAAAATATATATATATCGGCCGATATATCAGAATATCGAATTTTAAAACCGAAAAATATTTGTATCTGCCTTCAAAATCTTTTATCGGGCTCTTCTTATCACTTGCTTTTGAAAAGCAGCACATGCAAAGCATTCCTGAACCTCTTGTCCAATAACAGACGACACTTAATAACACGCTTTTACTCCAAACACACTTCATCAGGACAGCTGAGATGTAGCCCTAATGTACACATGTACTAGGATGTGTGTTCGGACTGCAGTGTTCGGCTTGGATTGATTTACAGTAGATGAAACTTTAACCCTCTGATGCTCTTCCTTTATGAGTCACGTCCTGGGCCTTCCCCGTCAGAAGTGACCGGACACCTAAAAATTAAACTTTCTCCATCCCAGTAAAACTAACGCAATTTATTTTTTGTTCTATAATATTTATTCTTTTTAATTTAGTATTTTGAGACAATTTGATAGAATTTATTAATATTTATGCAATATTTATGGTCTATTTGTTCAATGGAAATATATATATATTTTTTTTTCTATATATACATTTTTTTTAAATATTAATGCAGTATTTTAGTTTAATATAGAGTCTAGGCCTTCAGAAAAAATATTTTTTGAAGAAAATTAGCACCATCTGGTTCCAGTATAGAGAAAAAGTGTAGAATCATGGTGTGACCACTAGATGGCGTGTACAGCTCTCTATGGAGAGGCATGTGAATTCACCAGATGTTTATCAACACTTTTTTTTTGGTGGATTTAAATATATAGTTGAAACAATCTTAAAAACTATTTTTTATTAAAAAAAGTTGTAAAAAAAAAAATTGTGAATTTTTGTGTTTTTGTCAATTTCCCATTCATTTCCTATGGATTGGTCATTTCAAGTGTGACTTTTTTTTTTTTTTTTTTACGACCACTTAGCATGCTCGGATCATGACCTCAAATTTTTTTTTTATTCACATACATAATGCCATTGTGGCATAATGCTCATCAGTGTATTATTCACACACCTGTCTGTTTTGTTTGTTCTGCAGCCCTCCCAGATGGACATGAAAGGGTTCCAGTTTTCCGATAAGCCCAATCACTCGCCTGGAATACCCAGCGGCTCCTACAGGTGAACACTTCCCACAATCCCCCTGAGGTCACCTTTCAGTGTTTAATCCTGTTCTGGACACCCAGAGTTCAGTCCTTACACCAAAATCCCACCGTATCAGTCATCTCTTAAAACTCATGCTTTATAATCGCTTGAATGCAACTCATTTAATATGCACAGTTCTATGAATATGCAAATGAGCCCCGCCTCCTCTCAGAGATCCACTGGTTGACTCACACACGTTGATCTGATTGGTTACAAGGTGGTTTGTGACGTCAGAAACACCAGCGATTTCAGTGTGTTTTTGTTTCGCTGCAGTTTGAAGGAGGAAATACAGACACTCGATGATTTATGGGTTTTACTGGCGTATTTAAATGTAAATAATGTATTTATCTTTTCTGATTGAGCTCTGTGTGTCCCTTCAGGCCCGGTTCGGCCAGTCCCAGTGGGAAAGCCTCGGGCCCCGGAGCCCCCGCGTCAGTCGTGTCTCTGCCGGGACATTACACACAGCAGGTATTCAGCGCTCCAGCGCAGCGTCGCTTTAGTAAAGCTGATGGTTCATGTGGCCGACCGCTGTGTGTTCTGCGGCAGGTGTCGGGCCCTCAGGGCAACATGGTCATGCACATGAGACCCCCCTCCAGCGGGCCCTTCCCCAACCCCATCCAGCGGCCCGTCATGCAGATCAACAAGACCGTGATCATCCGCTCCCCGCCGTACCCCGGCCAGCGCGAGCCCAACCCCGAGCATGCTGGGAAGGGCCCTGAGGACGGGATGAAGGTGAGCCACCCACTGTGATCGTCAGAGGTAACTACACTTAACGCTCTTCTCCTTTCTTGTGCTCCGGCTGTGTTAGCCCACTTTTAATCATTGAAACTTCTGTTTTTAGGCTAAAAGTTCATAATAAAACGTATAATCTAGTATTTTTCAATAAAAATAAAAAATTGTAGTATAATATTATTCTCTAAAAATGATAATATTTATGTTTATTATCCTCTAAAATATAATATTTTTTAATCGCCTTTTTTATTATTTCACATATTTTAGTATTTATCATAAATTAGGTATCATTTGAAAGCTTATAAACTCAGAATTCATCGTGTGAAAACTGTTTTATAATTGAACGTTGCGTTACCATAGAAACTACTTATTTTATTAGGCTCCTCCCCTTTTGGGCGTCATTATATTTCATAATTTATGATCAAAACCTTTTCTAATCTTGACAAAACACATATTGTCAGAAAGGTCAGAGTCTCAAGGTTCCAAAATTTGTGACAGAATTGATATTTGGACAGAAATGTACTAATTTGTTAAGGCAGAATGTATAGAACTAAATTCAATGGAATTCAATGGCACCCGGTGGTTATTTTTGGTACTACGCCTAAACAAAATCTCATGGGAACTTCAATTTTTGTGATATCAACTTCAAAATTGGAACTTGACGAGATTTATGGCTTTGATTTTAGAGAAATTTTAGAGTAAAAATATTTTGTAAAATACATATTTTATATAAAATAAAAAATATATATTACAGTATATTTGATTTAGTTCAAACTTAAACTTCCATAACTTTTTCATACTTTAATTTTTTGAAGTGTTTTCACTGCAGCAATATTCTGCTGAGTGTTTCCTTTAAAACAAGACCAAACTTGGGTATAATATTGCAGTTGAAAATTACTGAAGAAATATAATATTGTCAACCCTAATCTTGATATTTATAGGTTAAGTGTGTGTTCATCAGTGACGTTGATGAAGTGACTGTAAGGTGTGTGTGTGTGTGTACAGGCCGCCAGTGACGCCAAGAACTCTTCAGTGATTCCCAGAAGGCCACAGGTCAACGCCGCTCGAACCCGAGCCATCAAACCACAGCCGGTCCCAGTGGAGGAAGGCAAAGCCTGATTAATGGACCTCATGATCACATGACCCGGCTCTCTCTCTCTCTCTCACCGGATCACCAACCCCACTAATCCATCAGAACACATTAATAAACACCACATAGAGAGATATGAAGATCTATATAGAAATGTATACTATATATATATATATAAATAGACACGATAGGTTTGGACTCTTCTCCGCAGACTCAAGATCAGCTTTATTTATTTACATTTCGTCTGTCATTTTCTTTCAAAGTGAAGAATAACGGTTTAAAAAAGTTCTCTCTCTCTCTCTATCCCTCTATCTCTCTCTCTCTCTCTCGAAGTTTGCAATCAGAAAAACGAGAAGCGCGTCTGTTCTCCCAGCTCATGCCCCGCCCACATTGCCAAACCGAGCCAGCTGATTGGACTCCAGGTTTTGATTGACATGAGCAGCTGCAGTGCGAGGCTTTAGTCATTTTTACTGGGTACCATGGAGTTTTAACTTCCTTTAATATATATATATATATATATATATTAGTAATCATGCATATTTGCTCTATTATTATTATTAAAGAACAGCTTTTATTCAATAAAAAAAAGTTTAAACCCAAATTTGAGGACATTCATCAATCCACCCTTGGAGCATCTCTCGTCTCATCTGCTTTCTTGTGTTGTGTAAATGCAGAGCATCAGTGTTCCTCGGCGGTGTTGCTGACGTGTGTGTGTGTGTGTGTGTGTGTGTTCTCGGAGAGGAACGGTCATGCTTTGAGCTCTGTCGGCACCAGCAATAATCAACCTTTCTGTAACGATCAGGGTCCAAACCAGTTCCTTCACCGTAGATGTTGCCGTGTCGTGTACAGAACTATGACATCATCGGCACATGATCATGCTCTCGTGCATCTTTGATATTGGAGCGTTACTGCACATTGAAATGCCTTTTCCCGTGATCTCTCCAGGGCTTCTGGTTATTTTAGAGGGTCGTTTGCTTCTTCTTGATGATGATTGCTGAATATCTGTACAGACTCATTATTGCCCTTTGGCTTTTGTTCGACTTGTATTTAAAGGGCCAGTGATGGATTTACTCACTTCTGTTTATTTTTAGGAGTTGGTTTTGTTTTTTCCCTGCAGATATATTTATCACTCAGTGTTGTTTATCTTATTAAATGTGTGACCATATTTGCCCTTTTATTGGAAAGTGATCTCAAGAGAGAAATAAAGCAGATTGTGCTTTTTTCAAAGATGCGTCGTTGTTTGTGTTCCCATTGAGCGTGTGCGCTTACTGAATCGTTTATGTGGACTAATTCAACTAAACGCTGCACTTGTTCTATGAACATAGACTAGTAATGGTGATGTAAACAAATTCAATTACTAAAAGTGTTTTACCTGATTCACAGAGATGAATCAAACTTCCCAACTAGTTCTGATGAATCGAGCAGATTCGTCAAAAGGATCAAAATCAAACTTATTTTGTTACTGGATGAATGAATGATTCAATGACTCGGTCTTCACTTGTTTTTCTACTGGATGAATCTGTTTTTGGACGAGTCTTAAATGATCCAATGACTCACTCAAAGATTTCTTTCATTATTGGATAAATTCGGGTTTTTAATAGATATCTTAAATGAATTATTAAATCACTCCCTCTTAAAGATTTGTTCGTCACTGGATGAATCTGTTTTTGGATGAGTCTCTTAAATGATTCAATGACTCACTCATAAAGATTTGTTTCATTATTGGATAAATCTGATTTTTTAATAAATATCTTTAATTAATTATTAAATCACTCCCTCTTAAAGATTTGTTCGTTACTGGATGAATCTGTTTTTTTTTTTTTTTTTTTTTGACTAATATCGTCGTGAATGAGACGACTCCCTCGTAAAGATTTCTTTCATTACTGAATGAATCTGAATCATTCAAGATATTCACAAATCTTTTTCTGAGTCATTTAAACGAATGAATTGACTCAGAAAAAGATTTGTTCATTTTGATGAACGAGTTCGAACAGGAGAGTCACGAACGCGCATCACAGAACAGAGCAAGGCGAGCATTTGAGCTTATAAAACTTAAACTTTTATTTATTTGTTTAAATGAGCGCTCGTTTTGCTTGATAAGACCCTTATTCATCGTCTGGAGTCGTTTAAAGCCCTTTGAACAGTTTGCACTGAAACTCTTTGGACCTTGAACCGTTTGGACCCCATTGAAGTCCATTATATGGAGAAAATCCTGGAATGTTTTCATCAAAAACCTTCATTTCTTTTCGACTGAAGAAAGAAAGACATGGACATCTTGGACGACATGGGGGTGAGTAAATTAATTTTTTTTTTGAAAAGTGAACTAACTTTACTCCTTTAAAAAAACGCAACGACTCGAAGCTGTGACTGTTTGAATCGAGATCGTGATCTTTAAACGATTAATCCTCCTGCCGCTCTATTCAGCAGACATCTATCAAATAATTTCAAATCAAACAAAATTGAATTGCTATTATTAACTTTATTTCACTCAAATAACGATTATAACAAACTCAATTCAAGTTCAGTCGCGCGACGCTGAGTGGAAGTTTCTCGACACTAAACTCTTAAAGGGATAGTCACAGAAAAATAGCCATTCAGACTGTTCCACACCGGTGAGCTCTTCTGTTGAACACTGAAAGTGTTTTGAAGAATGTTGGAAACCAGACAGTATTATTTTCCCTTCTTGAATAAATGAAGTGACCTGAATCCAAAACTGTTTTTATCCCAGACCTAATAATAATGTGTTTTTATGGTCAGCTTTGTTAGTGAAGTGACCTGCAGATCACTTTTACCCATTTTTTCCCTGTATTTTATCCAGAGCGACACACAGGGTAGATGTGCCAGTGTGTGTATGATGATGATGATGATGATGATGATGATGATGACGTGGCTCGGTGAGTGAATTCCACGCATTTCTCTGGATCTACAGAAGAGAAGCAGATCTGACCCGCTCGACGAACAGTGAGTATCTGTGTGTGTATTCATCACGAGTGGATCCGACAAGAACTTTAGACACGAGTTTGTGTGTGTGTGTGTTTGTGTTGTATATGTACTTTCTGAAATGCGTAACTTAGACAGTTTCTAATAACTGGTCACTAACTGTAATATGGACTTGGAGCATTTTTTGTAAAGCTGCTTTGAAACAATTTGCATTGTGAAAAGCGCTTTACAAATATGTGAAGTGTGTGTGTGTGTGTTGCTGTTGGGCATGTCTGATCTCGTGTGCGTTCGTGAATTCTTCATAATTCTTTTGTGTGATTTTGGTTTTCTTCGGTGAATCTTCACAGCGAAATGTTTATAACGCTTGATTGACCTTTTTATGGGTGCAGTTTTCTCTCTCTCTCCACTGAAGAAAAGTTTGATACGATTTTCACGCAGTAAATTTCACAAATAAGTCCAAAGAAACTACAAGTATCCTAACGTGAAGATTTAAAGTAGAGTGACTGAAACTCTTTCTTAAAACATTGGCTAGTAAAGCTAATCTTCACATCGATGGCTTCATAAACACTGGTGATAGGCTAGAACACATACTATGGCAAGCCGTTTTAGCTTTTATTCATTTCCAGGATATGAATTCTTGATATCAAAAATGTAATTCTTGATATCAACAATTAAATTACTGATATGAACAATTAAATTCTTGATATCAACAATTACATTTTTGATATCAATAATGTAATTCTTGATATCTGTAATTGTATCTTCAGTGAAATGTCCCCATAGGCTGCCATTCAAAACCAATAGTTGATATCAATAATTGATTTCTTACTAGTTGAAATTCCAATTTCACATATCAGAAATACAATTATTACTTGTAAAACCTTTATTTATGATATCAAGAATTCAATTGTTACTAGTTGAAATGTCTATTCTTGAGATCCACAATTTAATTACTAGTAACAATGTTCATTTTTGATATCAATAATTCAATTTTTACTAGTGACAATGTTAATTTCTGATATCATGAATGTGATTGTTACTAGAAAGAAAGCCATTTTAGATATCTGAAATAATATTGATATCAGAAATACATTTTCAGATTTCAAAAATGGTCATTTTTACTAGTAACAATTGAATTGTTGATATCAAGAATAGACATTTCAACCAGTGACAATTTAATTATTGACATCAGGAATTCACATTTTTACTAGTAACAATGTAATTATTGATATCAAAAATGATATTTCTACTAGTAAACAATCAATTCTTGATATCAACAATTCACTTTGAATGGCAGCCTATGCCGTTTTAGCTTTTATTCATTTCCAGGATATGACTTCTTGATATCAACAATGCCATTTTTTGATATCAAGAATTGAATTGTTGATATCAAGAATTGAATTGTTGATATCAAAAAATGGCATTTTTTGATATGCCCAGATGTGGGCCTGAGTTAAAAAATATGTCATTAATTGTTTTATTTTGTGGTAAACAAGCTCATGTGATTCACCATAAAGATGATGATGTATGCTATTTTGCAGTTGTGCAATGGTACGATTGAAAGCGTAATCAAACAAGCGAAATTACAGGTGTGTGTGTGTGTGTGTGTGTGTCAGGGATGTCCAGCAAACACACTCCGAGGGCTGATGAAGGTCTGATGATGATGCAGGAGCTCGAGGACAGACTCCGGGAACACACTGACAAACTGGAGCACATCCGACTGTCGGCCGTGGAGCTGCGGGACACACTCTCAGGGGTGTGTGTGTGTGTGTGTGTGTTTCTGATCCTCACAGAAGGAGGAAGATGATGTGGGGAGTGTGTCTCTGATCATGTGTGTGTGTTTCTGATCCCCACAGAAGGAGGAAGAGGATGTGCAGGAGTGTGTGTGTGAGCACGTGCAGTGGCTCGCGCAGCTGAGCGATCGCCTGGAGACTCTACAGATGAACACGGCTGTGTTTGTGCAGGTGTGGCGACTCAAACACTTCAAACATCCGTTTCTTGTTCATGTTCTGACATATTTAATATTTTTTGTTTAAAACGACAATATATCTGCCGATGTGGTACGAAAAAAATCTGTCTTGAAACTCTAAAAGGCGCAGGCTATTCATAATCACATGGTTATCTATAGGGCGCAGCTGATTGGTTCCTGCCCACTATGTTTATGATAACTAATGATTTTTTTTGTGTGTTATACGTGCAGATGAACGCCAAACCCCGCAGTTTTAGAGGGAAACCGCTGGGGCTCCGAGGCTCCGCCCACTGGGGCCGCTCACATGTGACCGGTGACGTCCAATCAGAACACGGCTGGTCTCCGGTGCGCACCCGACGCAACAGCGACGCCGCGTCCGAGATGTCGTGTGCGTGGTAGACTTACACTCGTCTCGATATTATCATCTGTACTTTTCCAGCCAAGAAAAATAAAGTCCAGGTTTGGTTTGGAGTGACATGATGACAGAATGATCATTTTTATTCCAAATGTTTTTATTGGTTTTAAATAACAATACAAAATAAAATAACACATTATGAACAGTAGACAGTAAAATATTGTCCATTATTTATCCCTTAGATGATCTCCCTACTCAAGCCAATAACCCAAAAAAAAAGAAATAAAAGGAAGTAAGTAAAATAAAATATATAAAAATTACAATAATCAAAAAAAATTAAATTAAAATAATATGAATTGAAACATATTACATGTGTGTAATATTAAAAATTACGTTCTCCCTACAAAGAAGAATGATCATTTTTTGAGCGAACTGTCCCTTTAAATTATGTAAAGGCTCGTTCATAATGATAACAAAGATATGGTTCTAGTTCTAAATATCATTAACATCGGCAGCCAATCAGAAGAGCGCACACATTTTAAGCGGCAGAATGATAATCAGAACGATATCGTTATCATTATCTTTATAGTTATCGTTCTCTGTGTGAACGAGCCTTTAAAATTACCATTCTCATATTCACAAACAATATATCCGCCATAATGAAAACAGTGTTACAAATATCTGTGGCTGTATCGATGAAGATGATGATGCACATAATTTATAGACTAAACACCACGTATTTTCATACCACTCTCATATATTCTATTTTAATATTCTATCTTTACTGGCATGAATGTCCAGCATCGTGTTTGTTTTAGCTTTATTTTCCCGCTCTCCGTCTAATAACGTGAGAGGAAAACGCCGTTAAAATACAGTTTATTTGGGCGGGGCATCAAACAGGAAGTTGACACTGAAATACATGAACGGAGGAAATTACGTTAGCTTTTTAGCTGATTTCATCATTAGGTCCTAAAATCGTCGTAGCTTCAACCTTTTGATGGAAACACGATGATGCACTAGTGATAGAAAATCAGTAGAAAATGGATTAAAATCGTGTGTGTGTGTGTGTGTGTGTGTGTGTGTACCACTAGAGGGCGGGAGAATCCGTGGAATACTCTCATCTTTTTTTTAATTGCAAAAATACAGTACAAATCACATCACAAAAAACTTAACAAAATATACATTACAATATATAAAAATAAACATTAAAATAAATACAAAACAGTTTTGCCAGGGGAAGCATAAGGGCCGTTACAAAGAAAAAAAGGACCATATATTGACAGTTTTAATTGCCTATTTGTTGTTGGAGCCAGAAATTAGCTTAATATAATGTACAACTTCGTTGAAAAAAGTACAAAGCTAGTTTTTTTAGCACTGAATTTACATTTATGAATATGAAATTTCCCCAAAATAATTAACAAATTTATAATGAAATACGTCTTTTCTTTACTAAGATATCTATAAAAACAAAAAAACAACATCCTCCCACAATAAAGCAAAGTCTTTATAAATATTGTCAATGATGAATCTGCTGAGGTTTTGCCAAAATTTTCTGGTGTGTGAGAATCCTCATCTCTGAGTGGATAATGTGAATGAGAGCGTGTGTGTGTGTGTGTGTGTGTGTGTTCCTCTTCTTCTTGAATGGCTCTGGCTCAGGTCCAGCTCTCTCGAGGTTAATGTGGCTCTTCTCGTCTGTCTAATGAAGTGTGTTCCTCTTCTTCTCACATCGAGAGCATCTGGAGATCATGGAGCTTCACTGACAGATGTGACAGCACTTCACTGTTCCTCATCTACATAATATACTCATTAGATTAATTACATTAACTAGGGAGTAGTGACTAATCCTGAAGCTAACCTTGGTTCAACACGATGAGGACAGAATTCAATTTTGGGTGAACTGACCCTTTAAATCACACTTACACATCTCTGTAAAATAATAAATAATAGGCTACTGTAATAAAAAACAATAAACAATACTGTAAAAAAGACGCATTTGTCATCAGAAGCACTAAAAGATGAAGACAGGCATGTGTGGTGTTGTTAATGTGGAGTTTATACATCAGCAAACCTGATCTGAGACTCGCTCACTACAAGATGAACAAAGTGAAAGACGCATTTATTTAGTAAAAGTACAAATATGTACAGTACAGAAGAACAAATCAAGGGCAGCTGATCCCTTGAATATTGCATGTGTCATTACAGTCCTTGAGCTGGTATCCCAGAAAATAATGATTCGAATTCACATTCATGATTGAAACACATCCGGGTCATATTCATCATGTTCATATCGCACAGAAGATGACCATTCAATGCGCGACAAATCACAACAACACATAGTCTTTTGACTTTGGATGTTCTTCTTTTCATTCACAATGCTGTGGATGTTTTTAAAGTAAAACCAGAAAATAAAAAATAAAATTGAAATAAAATTGTAAATACTATAGACTTAAAAAAGACAAAAATTTGAACTCTACCATTAAAAATGAAAACAGAAATTAAAAAATTGAAAATACATCTGAAAAAAAAAACTATAGACATTTAAAAAAAACTACTAAAAATGACTAGACTAAAGTTTGCACTAAAATATAAAAAAAATACAAAAATAAAACAATCTGAATTAAACATTTATAGACTAATAGCAGGGTTATAGACATTTAAAAAACTGCTAAGAAAAAATACAAGAAAATGACTACTAAATCTCAAAATTAGAAATGAATGAAAAAAATATTTAATCATATTTTGAAAAAAATACAAAAATTTGAAAAACAAGAATGTAATGACAATACAAGGAGAATAAATCTAAACCTGAAACACAAATGAATACAAACTATATAGTACAGTATTAGAAACTATTACAGTACTTTAACTGCTATTGCAGAAAATAATGATTCAAAACATTCATGCTTGAAACAGATCCGGGTCACATTCATCATGTTCATATCACATAAAAAAAATACATAGACATTTAAAAAACTACGAAAAATGACGAAGTTTGAACTAAAATGAAAATAAAGACAGAAAATACAAAAATAAAACAATCTGAATTAAACATTTATGGACTATATAGACATTTAAAAAACAGTTTTTTTAAATACAAGAAAATGACTATGAACTAAATATCAAGATTAGAAATTAATGGGAAAAAAATTAATCATATTAAAATGAACTACTAAAATTCACTCTCAGAAAAAAAGGTACAAAAGCTGTCACTGGAGCTGTACCTTTTCAAAAGGTAAACTTTTGTACCCAAAGGCTGCATATTGGTACCATAGTGGAACATATTAGCACATAAAATGTACATATTAGCACCTAAAATGGACATGTTAGCTCGTGAAATTGACATATAAGCATCTAAAATGTACATATTAACACCTAAAATGTACTTATTAGCTCCTGAAATGGACAAAAGTTTACCTTTTGAAAAGGTACAGCCCCAGTAACAACTTTTGTACCTTTTTTTTCTGAGAGTGTTTGAAAAACCTTCAAACAAATGAGAATACATCTAAACCTGAAATACAAATGAATATAAACTATATAGTACAGTATTAAAAACTTTTACAGTAATTTAATTGATGACATTCATGTTCATATCACACAGAAAATAACGCATGAAAAATTACCATTATAATTCTTTCACAATGCTGTGTGTGTGTGCGTGTGTGTGTGTGTGTGTGTTTAACACGGCCTAAACTCAAGCCAGACAACAGGACAACACACTTTCTCTTCCGTTCCGAGCAACTTCCTCCGAGAGACTGTCGCTTCAGCAGAAGAATAAGAAGTGAAAATGACACACACACACACACACACACACACTTAGTCATCTAGCAGATGCTTTTATCCTGAGGACTGAAGCGAGTCATCGGCTGATGTAGATGTGCCTTGAAATGCAACGTAGAGTCGCTTTTAGGAACTTAACTTCATGCATCCATTAAACGTCACCAAAACTGATTCAAAAGCGTCTGCCTATCTGGAATCTGAGGGAGCAAACAAACGTAAACATTGAGAAAATCTCTTTTACAGTTGTGCATTTATATTCGTGATGTTTCAGCATTCCCTCACACAAATATTGGTTTGATATATTCACAATATCTCCATGACCCATACAGTGTTGCCACGGATACACTCTCAGAAAAAAAGGTACAAAAGCTGTCATTGGGGCTGGACCTTTTCAAAAGGTACACTTTTGTCCATTTCATGAGCTAATAAGTACATTTTAGGTGTCAATATGTATATTTTAAGTGCTTATATGTACATTTTTTAGGAGCTATGTGTCAATTTCATGAGCTAGTATGTCCATTTCAAGTGTTAATATGTACATTTTAAGTGTTAATATGTACATTTTAGGTGCTATTATGTACATTTTAACTGTTAATATGTACATTTTAAGTATTAATATGTACATTTTAGGTGCTTATATGTACATTTCAACTGTTAATATGTACATTTTAAGTAATAATAATAATAATAATATATTTTATTTGTAAAGCACTTTTCATAGTTAAAAACAATCCCAAAGTGCTACAGAGTATAGACAAAGATAAAAACCAGGAAAAAAAAAAAAAAAGTTAGCAAAAGGTAAAAAATGCTTGCTTAAAAAGTGTTAATATTTTAGGTGCTTATATGTACATTTTTGGTGCTAATATGTACATTTCAAGTGTTAATATGTACATTTTACGTGTTTATATGTACATTTCAGGTGCTAATATGTGTATTTGTGGTGTTAATATGTACATTTGAGGTGCTTATATGTACATTTTAGGTGTTAATATGTACATTTTAGGTGCTAATATGTGCATTTGAGGTGTTAATATGTACATTTTAGGTGCTTATATGTACGTTTCAGGAGCTAATATGTCAGTTTCATGAGCTAATGTCCTTTTTAGGTGGTAATATGTACGTTTTATGCAGCCGTTGGGTACAAAAGTGTTCCTTTTGAAAAGGTACAGCCCCAGTGACAGCTTTTGTACCTTTTTTTCTGAGAGTGCAGATACACCCGTGCGACTCGAGAGTGTTTGTGGTCCCGCTATGTGGCCGAGGCCCAGCTGAAGGTGCCGATGGACAGCAGCGTCTGGCAGGCTCTGGACGGGACCCACACCGCCTCCATCAGCCCCGAGTGCAGGAAGCCCAGAGCGAAGCCGCAGGACACGTCACTCAGGTGGTTCTGGCCCAGCAGGACCCGCGACAGGCCCGAGAGCCCGGCCCACAGCACCAGCAGGACCCGCAGCGGCACGGCCAGGTCCAGGTGCGACAGCAGGAACCGGGACACCAGCGCCGCTCGGCTCGCCTGACCCGCCGGGAACGAGTCGGGACTCGAGTGCCACCACGGGCCTCTCCGCCGGACCAGCTTCTGCACGCCGGCCACGGTCAGCAGGTCCAGGAGCAGCGCTGGAACAGAACACACTCAGATTACAGGAGAGACAGCGGAGAGAGACGGCAGAGAGACGAGAGGTGCGGTACCGATGAGCAGGTTGACGAGCAGCTCCTGTCCCGCCGCCGACTGGCTCTGGCTCAGACACACCAGCGTCCCGCACACCCACGTGACCCCGTGACCCGTCAGCGCCAGCAGGGTGACCCCCGAGCGCACGCTGGCCCACGGCGACCCGGCCTGGACACACACGCTCAGCCGCTTGGACAGGCATATGTCGACGGCGAGCAGCGAGCTCACGGCGATTCCTCTGAGCGACGGGTTGAGGAGCATGCAGTCTTCGTCCGGCGGTGTGTGTGTGTGTGTGTTCTCGCTCGCCTGGTTCTGCTGGCTCCTGGACGGCCCGGATCGTCTCCACGCTCTGCTGTGGCTCCGCGGAGGTGAGTTCAGGGACAGAAACTCAGGTCGACCCAGAGCGCTAGTGCTAACGCCGCGATCCTTAGCTCTGGAGCGGCTCGGGTTCGCAGGCATGGCGCGAGCTAATGAGCTAACTAGTTAATGAGCTTCAAGTGGATTCTGGAAAATATTTGTTAGGCTTATATAATTATATAGGCTTAATATATGGATAGTTGGCTTATTTTGTTTAGGTGACCAGTTGCAGTTTTAGATAATTATGTCACTCACAGTTTTAATTTCACTGTAACTGGCCTTGCGATATGAATATAGTTCGATATAATATAGTGATTGAAATGGGGTTGAGTGGATGTTTCATTGACTCGAAGTCTCTCTGAAACCTGCAGAAAGATGCTGAAAATGAAGAAAATGTTTTATTTCATAACCAACTTTTAGTCCTATAATTATGAATTAGTATGTCATAATGTCAACTTTTTAAAAAACCTAAAAAAAATTACACAGAGATACATGAAGAGTTCAGATGCAAAAGCCTCTAAGTGCAATTTGAAATTTTCTTCTAAAATGACTATTTTTTTTTATCAAACTTGTATATTTAAGTTCAGTAATTTCACTTAAATAACAATTAATAGGTAATCTTCATTGCAATTTAAGTGAAATTACTGAACTTAAATATACAAGTTTGATAAAAAAAAGTCATTTTAGAAGAAAATTTCAAATTGCATTTAGAGGATTTTGCATCTGAACTCTTCACGTGTTTACACAAATTGTTTTTGAAGATTATTGGCGGGTGTTTTACCAGAAAGTAGCATTTCAGGGTTTCTACCTAAAACTTAAACTTTTCTTAATTGTCTTGTAATTACTTGTGACTATTTAACCTAACCCTAACCAGCATTTTTAGCATTTTAAACCTACAATTTGTCCCCAAAAATATGGTTAAGTAGGAACACACACAAACACAGTAAGTCCTAATGGAGCATTAATGCTTATGTCTTTACTGTCCAAATGCTGAAAATGTCATAGAAAAAAATGAGCATCCTTCATAATAACAATAAAACAGAACAATTAGCCTAGGCTACTACAAGCATCGATTTCGTTTTAAAACCCACTGGCCTAACTTACCTCAGATCATGTCTGACATGATCCCGCTCACACTCGCATCAGTTCACACGTTCAGAAACGTTATAAACATCTTTACATAATAACATCATAAACATATCGGTGTATTTGCGAGAAGTGCAGCATCCATCACGGTCCGCCTCACAGCAACATCACTAGGCTACTATGGTGAAGTGCGCTTTTCATCAATATTAATTAGCCAAGGCCACTAGCCATGCTGATTGGCTGCAAGGCAGACCACTGACGAATGAAGGTTCGCCTTAGTCCAATCACGGACTAGATGCTTCCGTGACGTCACGTGGTTTAATGCATATTAATGATAGAGCTCTGTCTTCACCGTAGTAGGAATCGTAATCGCACAGCATCTTCATCTGAGGTTGGCGTTCTCCAAGGTGCTTAAACGGGGACTATCGATCGTTCGTTATTATTATCTTTTACACACGAATCGCTTGATATTTAAAATATGTGTTTTTAGATATGTCAGGTAATTGCGATATTTACTTCTGAAGCATTTCTCGCTTTTTGCCTGAAATCACTTTAGAATATACAAAAATAGAGCAAATTTAGCTCAGCAAACGTTTTTCGTCTGTTTTGACCAATTTTATCTTTCAGATTTTATGTGGTCAACCGCAACACATCCACTTTTACTTAATTAACTATATTTTTACTTTTCTACTCTCTTATAACTTATTCCACCCTGTTATTATTTACTTCACTCTATTATTACTTAATCCACCCTGTTATACAGTCCACATTCTATTATTACTTAAACCACCCTGTTATTATTTAGTTCACCCTGTTATTACTCAGTCTAATCTAATATTACTTATTCCACCCTGTTATTACTTAGTCCACCCTGTCATTATTTTGTCCACTCTCTCATTACTTAGTTCAATCTGTTATTACTTAATCCACTCTGTTATTACTTGGGCCACCCTCTTATTAATTAGTCCACCCTGTCATTATTTTGTCCACCAATCAGAAGTATTTTATCCTCCTTTTTGTCCCCAACAGTGTGAACACTTTTGATCTACCATTTCATTGATTTTGTAGCATATCACGATTACATAATATAGCCTAATGCTTAAATATTGTACGTAAAAAATATTATTTTTCTAATTTTTGTGAGCTGTGAATGACGCTGGTAGGCTTTTGGTTTCCTGGAGATGGACAATACAATTACAATTCTTATTTTATTTGTAAAACATAATATATATAGAACTACACACCCCATGTTGCGCGCATGGCGAGGCGGAAGTGACGCCACAGGCGCTCGGAGTCGAGCAGCTGCGGCTGATGCGGTGCCTCTCACAGCGCTGCGGGACGGAGGCTGAGACACAGGGATGAGGATGAGGAGGATGATGATGGATTATAATAACCGATGAAGGGAGACGGGGCAATGGGCTGTTCAGTTCAACATGTGTGTTCGTGACAGCGGGACTGATTCTTTAATCTCTCATGTTTATTAATTACCGGCTGATGAAGTTCTGGATGCGGCGGCGCGCGACACGGATCGTTCGCTCATTAGTGCACGAGAAAGTGAGCTTCCTCCAAATGAACCTCAAGGACAAACTCACAGAACACCGCGACAATGTGAATATCCAATGCAAAAACATGACTTTTCCTGTGTCCCTTTTGACACCCAAGCACACTATAGCAATTATAAATAAGTGTTTTTGCCTGCAACATGCCAACAGTAGCCTATCCTGAGCCGATGGGGTTTAACCTATTTGTTTTAATCTGAAACCAGTGTTTGTGAGAGTTATGACGCAGAAATGCCCGCTTGATGAAGACTGGAGAAGATTAATATGTGTGAGCTGAGCGGTTCGCCAATGACGGACAGTTGACGGACATTGTTTTTATTTCTTTTCTTTAGTTTTCTTTGACGCCGTTCCGTTCCGTCCTGACGCGACACCGCGACGCGTCGTTTGGAGTTTTCTGAGAGCGCGTATTCTGAGTGACAGCGCGTCGTGCGCGTTATTCTGAGGGACAGCGCGTCGTGAGCGTTATTCTGAGGGTTGATGTTCTGCTGGCCGCTCGCGCTGCTTGTGATGGGCTGTATTCAGAGTATCAGATGCAAACCCAAGAGTTTCCGCGACAGCGTCATGGTTCTGGAGGTCAACTCGTCCATCGACCCGAACCCCACCAGCATCGACGAGTCCTCCAGCGTGGTGTTGCGTTACCGCACGCCGCACTTCCGCGCCTCAGCCCGGGTCCTCGTGCCGCCCGTGGCCGGGAAAGAGAGCTGGACGGTCGGATGGATTCAGGCGTGCAACCACATGGAGTTTTACAACAAATACGGATCGAAAGGGATGTAAGTAAAAAAAAAAAATGCTGTTACAATTGTCCAACACTATGGGGAACACTTTATTTGACAGTCTCATTGTTGCACACAGTGTGTTTACACATTCTTGCCATATAATAAACTAATAATATTGAAGTATGCATGCAACTAACCCTGCAAACACTTTATTTTACATATGTTACATGTACTTACCATAGTAATAAATGCATAATTACATGCAACTTAAGTAAGTACATGCAGTTACTTGATATATAATTTCACTGTAACAATGACACCTAAAAATAAAGTGTAACCCTAACCCTCAGCCAAACCCTAATCTTATAGTAAGTATATAGTTAATAATATCACTTAGTAGGCTACTTAAATATCTAATTACACTGTAACAAAGTCACCTTAAAATAGTGTAAGCAACACTATAATGCAAGAGTTTTCAGACTTGGGTCCAGAAGCCCACATGGGCCACTATAGGGGTCCGTGAGAAAAACAGAAAAACACAAATAAATAATTTTAATGTTTAATCAAAACAAGTAAAAAACTATTACAGAAATGTACAGGCTGCAACTACACTGAAAACATTTTTCACTGTTAATTGTAAAGTTCATATTTAATTACAGAAACGGCAAGAAACACGACATTAAACTTGAAATGTTGATGTTGGAAAACTAATAATCTTTATTTTATCTACAACCGACTGCTTCAGCGACCATAGTACATGGACTTACTATAGTAACAGCAGTAAATTATGCATAATTACATGCAATTAATCTGAAGTTTTTAATTGACATCACTAATGTATAACTGTAATTAGATTAATTAACTCCATGTACTTGCTATAATTTGGTTGCGGGTTAGTTGCATTTAATTATACATAATTTATAGTTATTACTTTAGTTACACTTGTGTAACAAGGTCACTAAAATAGTGGTAAGACTCTTTGTTACAGTGTAATTATACATTTATGTACTGAGTGATGTACTGTTGGGTTTGGTTAATAATGCATAATTTATTGTTATTCCTAACTACATGTAACTATGTATAACAAGGACACTAAAATAAAGAGTTATGATTTGCATATGCTCTTTATATATGATACGTCTCAGTGTTTTCAGTGACTTACTTTTATATTCTCACAAGAGAACAATCAAACGTCTTTTTATAATATGATGTGACCTAAACACACATTAGCTGTCGGAGTGTGTGTGATGATCTGATGGTGTAACACAAGCGTGGCGTGACATTACAGCACATCGTTAGAGGTTCACTTGTCCTACTTCCTGTTGAAGACACTACGCTCTGCCCTATTTCCTGTATGAGAGAGACGAACCCTCTCTAAGATGATGTCTGGAGACGCGAGATAAGCAGACGCATTTAAAAGAACACACTGATATCAAACATGCGAACGCAGATCTTTAAGAAAACATCAAAATGTCATTTTTGTTTCACTTCATTTGTAGGTCGATAACATCATATCCTTTATAACAGCTCTTTATAGTAATACATCTAGTTCTCAGACATGCGATTGCATGTTGCATTGCATAATCACAGTTAAATGAAGTGTGTTATAGTGTAATTTTACATTAAATGCAATTAGCTGAACTTTGACGTATTTATGAGCCGCTTTATATGTAATTTCATCATAACTTCCAGCGAACCCTACTTAAAAATACATTATATTTTAAACATAATACATACAAATAATGCTATTTTAAAGTACATTTAAAATATATTAATATGTAAAATTTAGTGCTGGGCAACAATTAATCGCACCCAGAATAAAAGTTTGTGTTTATATAGTACATGTGTGTATAATTATTTGGTATATATTAATACACACATGTGTATATATTTAAGAAATATTTGCATGTACATACTGTATATATGTATATATATATATAATTATTTAGAATAAATTAAATTAATTTAATATAATAAGAATTATATTAAATATAAAAGAATAATAATAAAATTATATTAAATATATAAGATAATATATATTATAATAATGATTAATAATAATTAAATTATTATGAAATATACATATTTTAATATATAAATAATAATTTTTTCCTTAAATATATACATGCATGTGTGTGATAATTATACACACAAATATATAATATAAATTAAATATAAATTATATTATATATATAAATAATTATATATATATATATAATTATATATATATATATAAATTATATATATATATATATAAATAATTATACACACAAACATATTATGTAAATTAAATATATATTTTATATATATATATATATATATATATATATAGAAAACCGATTCCCAGAGAAACTATATATATATATATATATATATATATATATATATTTTTTTTTTTTTTATTTCAGTGTTTATTCTGGAACTTTTTACTGCAGATTTTATTGCATTATTTAGTTTCACATTTTGCCTTTTTTGCAGTTTTCCAGATGTGTGTTTTAGGACGTTACAGCCGGACGAGAAGTGTGTAACGGCAGACGTAACCTCTGATAACACACACCACACACACTGCTGTTTCGGCCAGATAACGTTTGTCCCGTCGAACACACACGTCTCGCATGCTCTCTCTCTCTCTCTCTCTCTCTCACACACACACACACACACTCTCTCTCTCTCTCTCAGTGTGTTGTTGTCGAGGCTCGTTCTCAGATCAGTTGAGCTGGAGAGATGATGGTTGAGGCGGAAACCACACGTTATTTAACACTGATGTTCCACTGCCGCTGAAGAGGTTTCGTTACAGAGATCAATATGAGCTTCATGAACATGAACGTGCTCACCGATACACACCTACACATCTACAGTCATATCCTGACACGTGCACATCACCAGCCGTTATGAACACAGGGCTTATGAACACCATTTGAACAGATATTTGAGCACAAAGACTCAAAGAAATACTGAAAGATGTTTTGTTCAATATAAACGTTTTAAATGACGTGCAAATTCACTGATACTCCATTGAAAAACAAGATATGTAGTTGTAAATATCTCTCTCTCACACAAACACACACTCTCTATCTCTCTCTCTCTCTCATACAAAAACACACACTCTCTATCTCTCTCTCACACACACACACAAACACACACACACACACACACTTTCTCTCTCACACACACTCTCTCTCTCTCTCTCTCTCTCTTACACACACACACACAGACACTTAGAGCGTTTCTATTCTTATTCCCCTGATGATAATCAAAGCCCCTCGTGTGTTCATGTCATGTGGATATTTCCCATGATGCTCTTGTGCTGATGCGTGAGTTGTGGGAGAAAGGTCACGGTTTTACTGCATCAGGGAATCGATGGTCTAGTGCTGAATCCACTGAAAGTGTGAAGGTCATCGAGAGCCGCAGTAACGGGGCGTTCGACATCGCTTCACATACACCCCACTCTCTCTCTCTCTCTCTCTCTCACACACACTCACACCCCTCTCTCTCTGCAGTGAAACACTAGACAAGATGTTTAGCAGAATGTTCACGCATGTTTTGTCTGGTTATGTTACATTTAAAAATCTTGTTAATTCAGGATCATTTTGACATTTTGTGTAAACACATTTTTTCGAAAACTCTTGCAAGATGTAAAGTGCTCTTCGGTACAGTTAAGTGCACTTCTTCTTCTTCACAAGGCTAAAGTCAGAACATTTGGACCCCATAGAGATGTTAGGGCTTGTCCTTTATGAAAGGCCTCTTTTGTTCAGACTCCCTGCTCTATGTTTAACTCCCTCTAAATGCTAAAAAGCATCTCTTGCCCGTGGCGACGCATGTTCTGGTTTCTCCAGTGCGCTTCATTCGGCTCACTTGTCCCTCGCGACTCAGTGTCCCATCCTCTGGCGTCTCCGCAGGGAGTCTTTCCCGCAAAACTGTTCCATTTCCCAGAAACTTTGCGTTCACTTCCAAGACTTTTCCTTTTCCCAGATAAACTTTGCGTTCACTTCCCAAATGTTTCCGTTTCCCAGAGAAACTTTGCGTTCACTTCCAAGACTTTTCTGCTTCCCAGAGAAAATTTGTGTTCGCTTCCCAAATGTTTCCGTTTCCCAGAGAAACTTTGCGTTTGCTTCCAAAACTTTTCCGTTTCCCAGAGAAACTTTGCGTTTGCTTCCAAAACTTTTCCGTTTCCCAGAGAAACTTTGCGTTTGCTTCCAAAACTTTTCCGTTTCCCAGAGAAACTTTGCGTTCGCTTCCAAAACTTTTCCGTTTCCCAGAGAAACTTTGCGTTTGCTTCCAAAACTTTTCCGTTTCCCAGAGAAACTTTGCGTTCGCTTCCAAAACTTTTCCGTTTCCCAGAGAAAATTTGCGTTCGCTTCCAAAACGTTTCCGCTTCCCAGAGAAACTTTGCGTTCGCTTCCAAAACGTTTCCGCTTCCCAGAGAAACTATGGGTACGCTTCCAAAACTTTTCCATTTCCCAAAGAAAATTTGCGTTCGCTTCCAAAACGTTTCCGCTTCCCAGAGAAAATTTGTGTTTGCTTCCCAAATGTTTCCGTTTCCCAGATAAACTTTGCGTTTGCTTCCAAAACGTTTCCGCTTCCCAGAGAAACTTTGCGTTCGCTTCCCAAATGTTTCCGTTTCCCAGATAAACTTTGCGTTCGCTTCCAAAACGTTTCCGCTTCCCAGAGAAACTATGGGTACGCTTCCAAAACTTTTCCATTTCCCAAAGAAAATTTGCGTTCGCTTCCAAAACGTTTCCGCTTCCCAGAGAAAATTTGTGTTTGCTTCCCAAATGTTTCCGTTTCCCAGATAAACTTTGCGTTCGCTTCCAAAACGTTTCCGCTTCCCAGAGAAACTTTGCGTTCGCTTCCCAAATGTTTCCGTTTCCCAGATAAACTTTGCGTACGCTTCCAAAACTTTTCCGTTTCCCAAAGAAAATTTGCGTTCGCTTCCAAAACGTTTCCGTTTCCCAGAGAAACTTTGCATTCACTTCCAAGACTTTTCCGTTTCCCAGATAAAATTTGCGTTTGCTTCCAAGATTTTTCCATTTTCATGAGAAACTTTGCATTCACTTCCAAAACATTTCCGTTTCCAGAGAAAATTTGCGTTCACTTCCAAGACTTTTCCGTTTCCCAGAGAAACTTTGCGTTTGCTTCCAAAACTTTTCCGTTTCCCAGAGAAACTTTGCGTTTGCTTCCAAAACTTTTCCGTTTCCCAGAGAAACTTTGCGTTCGCTTCCAAAACTTTTCCGTTTCCCAGAGAAAATTTGCGTTCGCTTCCAAAACGTTTCCGCTTCCCAGAGAAACTTTGCGTTCGCTTCCCAAATGTTTCCGTTTCCCAGATAAACTTTGCGTTCGCTTCCAAAACGTTTCCGCTTCCCAGAGAAACTATGGGTACGCTTCCAAAACTTTTCCATTTCCCAAAGAAAATTTGCGTTCGCTTCCAAAACGTTTCCGCTTCCCAGAGAAAATTTGTGTTTGCTTCCCAAATGTTTCCGTTTCCCAGATAAACTTTGCGTTTGCTTCCAAAACGTTTCCGCTTCCCAGAGAAACTTTGCGTTCGCTTCCCAAATGTTTCCGTTTCCCAGATAAACTTTGCGTTCGCTTCCAAAACGTTTCCGCTTCCCAGAGAAACTATGGGTACGCTTCCAAAACTTTTCCATTTCCCAAAGAAAATTTGCGTTCGCTTCCAAAACGTTTCCGCTTCCCAGAGAAAATTTGTGTTTGCTTCCCAAATGTTTCCGTTTCCCAGATAAACTTTGCGTTTGCTTCCAAAACGTTTCCGCTTCCCAGAGAAACTTTGCGTTCGCTTCCCAAATGTTTCCGTTTCCCAGATAAACTTTGCGTTCGCTTCCAAAACGTTTCCGCTTCCCAGAGAAACTATGGGTACGCTTCCAAAACTTTTCCATTTCCCAAAGAAAATTTGCGTTCGCTTCCAAAACGTTTCCGCTTCCCAGAGAAACTTTGCGTTCGCTTCCCAAATGTTTCCGTTTCCCAGATAAACTTTGCGTACGCTTCCAAAACTTTTCCGTTTCCCAAAGAAAATTTGCGTTCGCTTCCAAAACGTTTCCGTTTCCCAGAGAAACTTTGCATTCACTTCCAAGACTTTTCCGTTTCCCAGATAAAATTTGCGTTTGCTTCCAAGATTTTTCCATTTTCATGAGAAACTTTGCATTCACTTCCAAAACATTTCCGTTTCCAGAGAAAATTTGCGTTCACTTCCAAGACTTTTCCGTTTCCCAGAGAAAATTTGCGTTCGCTTCCAAGACTTTTCCGTTTCCCAGAGAAACTTTGTGTTTGCTTTCAAAAGCTTTGCACATTTTAATACATTGCAAACATTGAATATAAATGCATCTTTTAAAAATAAAATGTACTTGCAGGATGCACTACAGATATTTTTCAGAACAAACCTTCTCATGATCCTCTGGTGTTTCCTGCAGGTCCAGCTGGGAGCTTCCGGATCTCCGAGACGGAAAAATCCAAGCCATCAGCGACTCGGACGGCGTAAACTACCCCTGGTACGGCAACACCACTGAAACCTGCACCATTGTGGGTCCCACCAAGAAGGACACCAAGTTCACCGTCAGCATGAACGATAACTTCTATCCCAGTGTGACGTGGGGCATCCCGGTGAGCGACTGCAACGTTCCCATGCTGAGCAGCATCCGTAGGGATCAGAGCTTCACCACGTGGCTGGTGGCCATCAACCAGGCGTCTGGAGAGATCCTGGTTCTGCAGACGGTGCGCTGGCGCATGCGTCTCCACATCGAGGTGGATCCCGAGAAGCCGTTGGGAATGAGAGCGAAGCTTCAGGAGCCGATCCCGCAGGAGCAGCCGCAGGTTCTGGGAAAGAACGAAGCCATCCCGCAAAATGCCATGGTGAAGCCCAACGCCAATGACGCGCAGGTGCTGATGTGGCGTCCACGGGTCGGAGAGCCGGTGGTCGTCATTCCTCCCAAACACTGAGACTGGAATGAGCTTCCACCAAAACGGGTCGGGAATCACTGTGCTAAACGCCACTGCAAAAATACAAGGCTTTTTTGTGTGTGTGTGGGAATATTGCTCGATGAAACGCGCCGTCTCTGACGAATGGAAAGAGGGTCCGGCTCAATCCGTACTCTTGTGGACTGATCAAGTCAAGGGTATCAAATGCCAATCTATCTAGTGCACTGAAACGCTCGCTCACTTAAAAAGTCCCACAATGCACTGCAAAACCAGGGAGCATTGGGGAAATTCTGAAGTGGGAATCGACTCTTACGGGTGATGGAAAAAATATAAGATGGGAAGAAAAGATGCATGTCAATGCTTTTCTGTTTCCCAAGAAAAACTTTGCGTTCGCTTCCAAAACTTTTCTGTTTCCCAGGGAAACTTTTGCGTTTCCTAGAGAAACTTGGCATTCGCTTCCAAAACTTTTCCGTTTCCCAGAGAAACTTTTCGTTCGCTTCCAAAACTTTTCCGTTTCCCAGAGAAACTTTGCGATTTTTTCCAAAACTTTTGCGTTTCACAAAGAAACTTTGCTTTCGCTTATAAATTTTTCTGTTTCCCAGAGAAACTTTGCGTTCGCTTCCAAAACTTTTCTGTTTCCCAAAGAAAATTTGCGTTCGCATCAAAGACTTTTCCGTTTCCCAGAGAAACGTTGCATTCGCTTCCAAAACCTTTCCGTATCCCAGAGAAACTTTGCGTTCGCTTCCAAAACTTTTCTGTTTCCCAAAGAAAATTTGCGTTCGCATCAAAGACTTTTCCGTATCCCAGAGAAACTTTGCGTTCGCTTCCAAAACTTTTCTTTTTCCCAGAGAAACTTTGCGTACGCTTCCAAGACTTTTCCGTTTCCCAAAGAAAATTTGCATTCGCTTCCAAAACTTTTGTTTTTCCCAAAGAAACTTTCCATTCACTTCCAAAATTTTTCCGTTTCCCAGAGAAACTTTGCGTTCGCTTCCAAAACTTTTGTTTTTCTCAAAGAAACTTTCCATTCGCTTCCAAAACTTTTCCGTTTCTCAGAGAAACTTTGCGTTCGCTCCCAAAACTTTTGTTTTTTCCAAAGAAACTTTGTATTCGCTTCCAAAACTTTTCCGTTTCCCAAAGAAAATTTGCGTTCTCTCCCAAAACTTTTCCATTTCCCAGAGAAACTTTTGTGTTCGCTTCCAAAACTTTTCCATTTCACAAGGAAACTTTGCGTTCACTTCCAAAACGTTTCCGTTTCCCAGAGAAACTTTGCATTCACTTCCAAAACTTTTCCGTTTCCCAGAGAAACTTTGCGTTTGCTTCAAAAACGTTTACGTTTCCCAGAGAACCTTTGTGTTCGCTTTCGAACTTTTCCGTTTCCCAGAGAAACTTCGCCCTCAAAGAACTCAAAATGAACGCAGAAGCATTGACATACAACATTTATGCACATTTCTTTTTTGTCCCATCTCCATGTTTCTTTAGGCGCTCCACAGAACACAATCGTTCAAATGATAGATGTTTAAAATATATGTTTTAGTCAAATTAAGTCAGCTTTATTTCTACAGGACTTTATACAATGCCGTTTGTTTCAAAGCAGCCTCACAGTGATAAACAGGAAAACAATGACAACATAATCCCGCTACTATTTATAAGACGTCTACAGCTGAAACGTTGAAGGGAATTGTGTTTATCGTAATATACTTTAAATTACATTACAAAAAATAATCTGTGCTGCTGCTGTTCATGAACACCAGGATATTGTCATGTTGTGTATTGACTGACGATCTAGGGTTCTAGCGAACGGATGGAGACGCTCCCAGACTGTTCAATTCACGCTGCCTTAAGTTTACATTGCTTTAACTGCAAACTTTTCGCCTTAAATCAAGTGCAATGCAGTAAACCTCGCACATCCTACCTGTCAGACCCGGTGAACCCAAACCAGGACACCGAACCGGAGCGGGACGCCGTTATTATTATGCATTCAGTGTTTCCAACGGGAGCTTCAGTGTGTGTGTGTGTGTGTGTGTGTGTTGACCAGCCACTGATTCTCTTCTGCTGTATTTTACAAGAGCAAGTATATATTTTATACTACATATGAGTGTCAAGACGTCGTGGCCAATTAATAGAGTTATTACGAACGAATGATCAGATTGAATGGAGGAACGGCAACAGGAGCGCTGGAGAATCCTCACGGATCTGCTCCTGACATCAAACTAGAGACAAACTTGTGTTTCCAAGCGACACAATTCAACAGAACTGCACATTATCCGCTCTGCTGTTTGCTGTCATACAGCAATGTTTAATGAAATCAACTTGCAGTCGAAACTCTGGAATAATTCATGATCATTATATTAGAGTGATTTCTGAAGGGTCATGTGACACTGAAAACTGGAGTAATGATGCTGGAAATTCAGGAAAAAATGACACTTTACTATATATTCACATAGAAAACAGCTTTTTGATCAAATAAACGCAGCTTTGATGAGACTTTAAAAACATTCAAATCTGAATTATTCCAGACTTTTGACTGATAGTGTATACTTTAATATTTAAATAGTGTATTGTGTGCATTGCAGTGCTGAGGGTTCATGCTCATGAAATGGCGCTCGGTCAGTATTTTATAACGCTCAGACTTCAGCGCTTCCTCATGCCATTTGTTATTGATCACGCTGAAGGCCTTATTCCACTGAAATGTGATCGAGTTGATGCTAGAAACCCGTCAGGACGATGTTGTGAGTGACGAGTGACATTAAACATGCAGTGAATGCTGGGATACGAACAATGTGACTCCGTGTGGATCATGTAAAGCGCTCAGCGCCTACGCCATCATTGCAGAACACGCTTTTGGATGTTTTATTTGATGTGTGTGTGTGTGAATTGAGGTTTCTGATTATTTGTACCTCCAGCAGACTTTTATCTTTTATCCATCATTATTAAAATACAAATTAGATTACAATAAATAAATAAATAAAACTAATGTTAATAGAACTTTCATTTAACGTTATCTGGCGTTTAATAATGTTCTCAGCGCAAAAACATTTATACGTCCACAATAAATCGTTGAGTTTTGAACATGAAATTATAACGTTAAGTTCCTTCAGTTTGATTAGCGGAACGTTTATACTGTGTGTGTGTGTGTGTGTGTGTATGAGCGAGTGTGTGTGTGTATGTGTAGCGTCAGACTTTTCTCTTTTCAGAAGGAACGCTGGTGTCTCAGATCGTTTTATAGCTCTGACAGTAATACTTGAAACACAGAAGTGGGAAACTTGTCAATCTGTGAAGATGCGAATGCAAAACTTTCAAGCACAGCTGAGTTTTTCATGAGGAATAAAACTGTGAAGTTCAGCAGAGTTTCTTGTCTTCATTCGCCGTCTCTGCATTGGCATCTCTGATGTGATTCAATATTACAGATTAATACTTTAATGACACTGGCAAGAGCTGTTTAACAAAGACAGCAGAAATTTTTTCGACACATTTCTTCATGGAAAACATGTAAAATCATTTCTGTGAAACCCTGTTGCAGAAACTGCTTCTGTTATTAATATTTTGCAATTCCTCATTTTTGTTTTGCAAATTCCCCCTTGATACTCATTCTTTTGCAATTATTTATTTTTGTCTGAAAACCCATGTCGTTTTTTTGTTCTGAAAATATAGTATATATATATATATATATATATAGCACAGACTTGACTCCATACAAGAAGAAGCGAAAGTGAGTTTGTGACGTGATTAATAATGTCTGATATGAAAGATCAAACTCTCTATGATCAGAGATAAGAATGAATCAGAGATGAGTGTGTTCATGAATGTGTTACATAGGGGCATGTTCATGAGTGTGTGTGTGTGCACCTGCTGTCTGGTCTAGTACACATTAGTGCAGTGCCAGGTCAGTGCTGTGTGTAACAAGTCCAGCAGTGTTTATGTGGACTAGTGCGTGTTGGCGCTGATTGTGCCCTTTTCACATCCGTTACTCCACTCCTCCAGAACCTGAATGCCAACACTCGCTTCAGTCCCTGATATGAAGACATGCTGAGATGGATCCGTGTCAATATCGAGATTCTGATAACACCTGGTTTGGCCTATACATCCTTTAACATATCTCAACTCTGGAAGGGTCTAGAGCCACCAATTTTGCACTCAGGTCTAAGTCTCGTGGCCCTCTATCAGAATCCAGAGTTTCAAGAAGATTGGAGAAACTTTTAATTTCATCCCGAAAAAAAAAACATAAGGGGTAACACTGTCATTTTTTTTTTTGGCCGAAATTTTGACCCCCTCCGATATTCTTGAAACTCTGGACTCTGACAGAGGGCCACGAGACTTCGACCAACGCGCAAAAATTGAGCCTCTAGACCCTTCCAGAGCCGAGATATCGAAGGTAAAAATTTGGACCTGAAAAAAATACATAAGGGGTAACACTGTCTTTTTTTTTTTTGGCCGAAATTTTGACCCCCTCCGATATTCTTGAAACTCTGGACACTGACAGAGGGCCACGAGACTTCGACCAACGCGCAAAAATTGAGGCTCTAGACCCTTCCAGAGCCGAGATATCGAAGGTCAAAATTTGGACCTGAAAAAAAAAACATAAGGGGTAACACTGTCATTTTTTTTTTTTGGCCGAAATTTTGACCCCCTCCGATCTTCTTGAAACTCTAGACTCTGACAGAAGGCCACGAGACTTCGACCAACGCGCAAAAATTGAGGCTCTAGACCCTTCCAGAGCCGAGATATCGAAGGTCAAAATTTGGACCTGAAAAAAAAAACATAAGGGGTAACACTGTCATTTTTTTTTTTTGGCCGAAATTTTGACCCCCTCCGATCTTCTTGAAACTCTAGACTCTGACAGAAGGCCACGAGACTTCGACCAACGCGCAAAAATTGAGGCTCTAGACCCTTCCAGAGCCGAGATATCGAAGGTCAAAATTTGGACCTGAAAAAAAAAACATAAGGGGTAACACTGTCATTTTTTTTTTGGCCGAAATTTTGACCCCCTCCGATCTTCTTGAAACTCTGGATTCTGACAGAGGGCCACGAGACTTCGACCAACGCGCAAAAATTGAGGCTCTAGACCCTTCCAGTGCCGAGATATCGAAGGTCAAAATTTGGACCTGAAAAAAAAAACATAAGGGGTAACACTGTCATTTTTTTTTTGGCCGAAATTTTGACCCCCTCCGATTTTCTTGAAACTCTGGATTCTGACAGAGGGCCACAAGACTTCGACCAACGCGCAAAAATTGAGGCTCTAGACCCTTCCAGAGCAGATATATCGAAGGTCAAAATTTGGACCTGAAAAAAAAAAACACATAAGGGGTAACACTGTCATTTTTTTTTTTTGGCCGAAATTTTGACCCCCTCCGATATTCTTGAAACTCTGGATTCTGACAGAGGGCCACGAGACTTCGACCAACGCGCAAAAATTGAGGCTCTAGACCCTTCCAGAGCCGAGATATCGAAGGTCAAAATTTGGACCTGAAAAAAAAACATAAGGGGTAACACTGTCATTTTTTTTTTTTGGCCAAAATTTTGACCCCCTCCGATTTTCTTGAAACTCTGGATTCTGACAGAGGGCCACGAGACTTCGACCAACGCGCAAAAATTGAGGCTCTAGACCCTTCCAGAGCCGAGATATCGAAGGTCAAAATTTGGACCTGAAAAAAAAACATAAGGGGTAACACTGTCATTTTATTTTTTGGCCGAAATTTTGACCCCCTCCGATCTTCTTGAAACTCTGGATTCTGACAGAGGGCCACGAGACTTCGACCAACGCGCAAAAATTGAGGTTCTAGACCCTTCCAGAGCCGATATATCGAAGGTCAAAATTTGGATCTGAAAAAAAAACACATAAGGGGTAACACTGTCATTTTTTTTTTGGCCGAAATTTTGACCCCCTCCGATCTTCTTGAAACTCTAAACTCTGACAGAGGGCCACGAGACTTCGACCAACGCGCAAAAATTGAGGCTCTAGACCAGGGGTACTCAAGTTCAGAGGCCAAGGGGGCCACATTTAAACCACGTAAAATGTGAAGGGCCACAAATACAACGTGCATCGTAAGACTTTTATTTATGACAATATTTACAGTTTTTACTTATTTAGAAATGCAGTTAATTACCTATCTTGCTAGTTAAGTCTTGCAAGTCTTTTTGCTAGTGCTATTTAAGCTAATTTAAGCTTAAGCTAATACTGAACGTGAAAATAAAAAATCTGGAACAATAAAATGAATTAACAGTTTTCAAGCAATATTAATGCAACAATAAAAAAAAAGTTCATACTCATACATTAAAAACCTCCCTGCAAGGTAAGTCTTGCCAGTCTTTGTCCAATTTAAAGTAATACTGGGACATGAAAAAAGTAAAAATAATGACATTTAAATGACAAGTTTTTATACTCAGGGTGGCTTTACAAAGTTATTATTCATAGCCTCCTACTAATACTAGGTCCACTATCAGTCCAGTACATCTAACTTTTAAGTTAGTCAGAATTCGCTCAATAGCAGCTTTCACATGATCCATTTTTCATGCGAGCTGTGCCCCGTTCAGTATTTGAATCAACAAGTTTTGTTTTTCATGCTGTTAAGAGGAATAAATGGAGGTTGGAGCAGGCTTCACTCAACGTTTATACCTCAAATTGTTTTAAGAGTGCTGGCCTAATAATGACAATACATGTATGGAAGAGAGAGGCCGCACTTTGCATATACAGTTTTATTATACACATGTGTATATGCAAAGTGCGGCCTCTCTCTTCCATACATGCTGTTAAGAGGACCATCAGCCAATAATTACACATTGGAGAGTGGAGATGCGCTCCACTGATCAGCTCTAACGTCACCCGAATCAGCTGTTAAAAATAATACAGATGTTTCGCGCAATGTCACGCGCAGGCCCGGTTCTAGAACCAAATCACTGAGGGTGCTTTTGAAAATAGTGAGGGTGCTCAAATGTTAAACACAATGCGATATGCATGATCGAGTAGCCTACGTCCCTGTATGAGCTTTTGTCCTTTACATATCATTTCATATAGTTAAGAAATGTTACAAAAAGAGTGCTTTTTCATCAAATAACGGCAGTATTGCAAATGTGTGAAGCAGGCTACTGACACTGATTTTATTCTGCAGTTGAATACATGAGTTAATATAAGTAACGTACTTTTGAGACATTTAGTTTCTGACGACAATGAATCAGTCCTTTTAAACGAAACAGCTGATTTAAAGAATAAATGCTGGTCACTCGACGGCGTCGGCACTTTATCACCGGTGTTTGAATGGGTATCATGCGGTGAAAACATATAGGCGTCGATTTCGGTGGGTACGCGTCCCCACCAGATTTCGTCATTGATAATTTTGTACCCATCACTTTTGGAAACACTGAAGCACGGATTTACCTACTACAAATAAAACATCTCCAGTTAACAAGCAGAGCATTCATTTAGTTCGCTCTTAATTAAGAGATCTACATAGCGGTTAAGTTTGATGTTTTTGAAATCAAGCTGAGCGCTTGATTGCCACTGTTGTCAGTTTCATGGAGACAGTTCTCTAGCGGCTCGCGCAATCTTCACTGCGCACTGCGCGCACTTCAATCTACTGTCGTTGCAGAGACACTCATTCATTCCGATATATATAGATACATTTATTGGCTATCTAATATGAAGGCAGTCCCGTCTCTAACGATTTTCCTGAGCGGGACGCACAAGCGCTTGTTGCCGCTGCCGTCAGCTGCCTGGCTCGCGCAGTCTTCACTCGGACGCGCGCGCACTTCAATCGCCGTTGCGGAGACTCTATTAAATCCTCTATTATAAGTCCCATTAAACAATACACACACATTAATGGCAATGATTTTTTTTTTTTTATGAATAAATCACGGATTATACAAAACGTCCGCGGTATAGCCTGCCTACTTAGGGTAATATTTGTGCAACCTTTGAGCTCAAAAAGTGCTTCATCTTTTGCATGACGCGGGCCATAAAATGAATGCCGACGGGCCGGATGCGGCCCGCGGGCCGCCTGTTGAGTACCTCTGCTCTAGACCCTTCCAGAGCCGAGATATCGAAGGTCAAAATTTGGACCTGAAAAAAAACCATAAGGGGTAACACTGTCATTTTTTTTTGGCCGAAATTTTGACCCCCTCCGATATTCTTGAAACTCTGGATTCTGACAGAGGGCCACGAGACTTCGACCAACGCGCAAAAATTGAGGCTCTAGACCCTTCCAGAGCCGAGATATCGAAGGTCAAAATTTGGACCTGAAAAAAAAAACATAAGGGGTAACACTGTCATTTTTTTTTTTTTTGGCCAAAATTTTGACCCCCTCCGATCTTCTTGAAACTCTGGACTCTCACAGAGGGCCACGAGACTTCGACCAACGCGCAAAAATTGAGGCTCTAGACCCTTCCAGAGCCGAGATATCGAAGGTCAAAATTTGGACCTGAAAAAAAAAACATAAGGGGTAACACTGTCATTTTTTTTTTTGGCCGAAATTTTGACCCCCTCCGATCTTCTTGAAACTCTAAACTCTGACAGAGGGCCACGAGACTTCGACCAACGCGCAAAAATTGAGGCTCTAGACCCTTCCAGAGCCGAGATATCGAAGGTCAAAATTTGGACCTGAAAAAAAACCATAAGGGGTAACACTGTCATTTTTTTTTTTTGGCCGAAATTTTGACCCCCTCCGATATTCTTGAAACTCTGGACTCTGACAGAGGGCCTCGAGACTTCGACCAACGCGCAAAAATTGAGGCTCTAGACCCTTCCAGAGCCGAAATATCGAAGGTCAAAATTTGGACCTGAAAAAAAAAACATAAGGGGTAACACTGTCATTTTTTTTTTGGCCGAAATTTTGACCCCCTCCGATCTTCTTGAAACTCTAGACTCTGACAGAGGGCCACGAGACTTCGACCAACGCGCAAAAATTGAGGCTCTAGACCCTTCCAGAGCCGAGATATCGAAGGTCAAAATTTGGACCTGAAAAAAAAACATAAGGGGTAACACTGTCATTTTTTTTTTGGCCGAAATTTTGACCCACTCCGATCTTCTTGAAACTCTGGATTCTGACAGAGGGCCTCGAGACTTCGACCAACGCGCAAAAATTGAGGCTCTAGACCCTTCCAGAGCCGAGATATCGACGGTCAAAATTTGGACCTGAAAAAAAAAAACATAAGGGGTAACACTGTCATTTTTTTTTTTTGGCCGAAATTTTGACCCCCTCCGATCTTCTTGAAACTCTAGACTCTGACAGAGGGCCACGAGACTTCGACCAACGCACAAAAATTGAGGCTCTAGACCCTTCCAGAGCCGAGATATCGAAGGTCAAAATTTGGACCTGAAAAAAAAACATAAGGGGTAACACTGTCATTTTTTTTTGGCCGAAATTTTGACCCCCTCCGATCTTCTTGAAACTCTGGACTCTGACAGAGGGCCACGAGACTTCGACCAACGCGAAAAAATTGAGGCTCTAGACCCTTCCAGAGCCGAGATATCGAAGGTCAAAATTTGGACCTGAAAAAAAAAACATAAGGGGTAACACTGTCATTTTTTTTTGGCCGAAATTTTGACCCCCTCCGATCTTCTTGAAACTCTGGATTCTGACAGAGGGCCTCGAGAGTTCGACCAACGCGCAAAAATTGAGGCTCTAGACCCTTCCAGAGCCAAGATATCGAAGGTCAAAATTTGGACCTGAAAAAAAAACATAAGGGGTAACACTGTCATTTTTTTTTGGCCGAAATTTTGACCCCCTCCGATCTTCTTGAAACTCTGGACTCTTACAGAGGGCCACGAGACTTCGACCAACGCGCAAAAATTGAGGCTCTAGACCCTTCCAGAGCCGATATATCGAAGGTCAAAATTTGGACCTGAAAAAAAAAAACACATAAGGGGTAACACTGTCATTTTTTTTTTTTGGCCGAAATTTTGACCCCCTCCGATTTTCTTGAAACTCTGGATTCTGACAGAGGGCCACGAGACTTCGACCAACGCGCAAAAATTGAGGCTCTAGACCCTTCCAGAGCCGAGATATCGAAGGTCAAAATTTGGACCTGAAAAAAAACCATAAGGGGTAACACTGTCATTTTTTTTTTTGGCCGAAATTTTGACCCCCTCCGATTTTCTTGAAACTCTGGATTCTGACAGAGGGCCACGAGACTTCGACCAACGCGCAAAAATTGAGGCTCTAGACCCTTCCAGAGCCGAGATATCGAAGGTCAAAATTTGGACCTGAAAAAAAACCATAAGGGGTAACACTGTCATTTTTTTTTTTGGCCGAAATTTTGACCCCCTCCGATTTTCTTGAAACTCTGGATTCTGACAGAGGGCCACGAGACTTCGACCAACGCGCAAAAATTGAGGATCTAGACCCTTCCAGAGCCGAGATATCGAAGGTCAAAATTTGGACCTGAAAAAAAACCATAAGGGGTAACACTGTCATTTTTTTTTTGGCCGAAATTTTGACCCCCTCCGATCTTCTTGAAACTCTGGATTCTGACAGAGGGCCACGAGACTTCGACCAACGCGCAAAAATTGAGGCTCTAGACCCTTCCAGAGCCGAGATATCGAAGGTCAAAATTTGGACCTGAAAAAAAAAACATAAGGGGTAACACTGTCATTTTTTTTTTGGCCGAAATTTTGACCCCCTCTGATTTTCTTGAAACTCTGGATTCTGACAGAGGGCCACGAGACTTCGACCAACGCGCAAAAATTGAGGCTCTAGACCCTTCCAGAGCCGAGATATCGAAGGTCAAAATTTGGACCTGAAAAAAAAACATAAGGGGTAACACTGTCATTTTTTTTTTGGCCGAAATTTTGACCCCCTCCGATCTTCTTGAAACTCTGGACTCTGACAGAGGGCCACGAGACTTCGACCAACGCGCAAAAATTGAGGCTCTAGACCCTTCCAGAGCCGAGATATCGAAGGTCAAAATTTGGACCTGAAAAAAAAACATAAGGG
Source organism: Cyprinella venusta (assembly GCA_038021265.1). Lineage (NCBI taxonomy): Eukaryota > Metazoa > Chordata > Actinopteri > Cypriniformes > Leuciscidae > Cyprinella > Cyprinella venusta. The sequence continues at coordinate 683,474 of CM075865.1, forward strand.
GTAACACTGTCATTTTTTTTTTTGGCCGAAATTTTGACCCCCTCCGATCTTCTTGAAACTCTAGACTCTGACAGAGGGCCACGAGACTTCGACCAACGCGCAAAAATTGAGGCTCTAGACCCTTCCAGAGCCGAGATATCGAAGGTCAAAATTTGGACCTAAAAAAAAAACAGAAGGGGTAAAACTGTCATTTTTTTTTGGCCGAAATTTTGACCCCCTCCGATCTTCTTGAAACTCTGGATTCTGACAGAGGGCCACGAGACTTCGACCAACGCGCAAAAATTGAGGCTCTAGACCCTTCCAGAGCCGAGATATCGAAGGTCAAAATTTGGACCTGAAAAAAAACCATAAGGGGTAACACTGTCATTTTTTTTTTGGCCGAAATTTTGACCCCCTCCGATATTCTTGAAATTCTGGATTCTGACAGAGGGCCTCGAGACTTCGACCAACGCGCAAAAATTTAGGCTCTAGACCCTTCCAGAGCCGAGATATCGAAGGTCAAAATTTGGACCTGAAAAAAAAACATAAGGGGTAACACTGTCATTTTTTTTTGGCCGAAATTTTGACCCCCTCCGATTTTCTTGAAACTCTGGATTCTGACAGAGGGCCACAAGACTTCGACCAACGCGCAAAAATTGAGGCTCTAGAACCTTCCAGAGCCGAGATATCGAAGGTCAAAATTTGGACCTGAAAAAAAAACATAAGGGGTAACACTGTCATTTTTTTTTTTTGGCCGAAATTTTGACCCCCTCCGATCTTCTTGAAACTCTGGACTCTGACAGAGGACCACGAGACTTCGACCAACGTGCAAAAATTGAGGCTCTAGACCCTTCCAGAGCCGAGATATCGAAGGTCAAAATTTGGACCTGAAAAAAAACATAAGGGGTAACACTGTCATTTTTTTTTTTTGGCCGAAATTTTGACCCCCTCCGATCTTCTTGAAACTCTAGACTCTGACAGAGGGCCACGAGACTTCGACCAACGCGCAAAAATTGAGGCTCTAGACCCTTCCAGAGCCGAGATATCGAAGGTCAAAATTTGGACCTAAAAAAAAAACAGAAGGGGTAACACTGTCATTTTTTTTTTTGGCCGAAATTTTGACCCCCTCCGATATTCTTGAAACTCTGGATTCTGACAGAGGGCCACGAGACTTCGACCAACGCGCAAAAATTGAGGCTCTAGACCCTTCCAGAGCCGAGATATCGAAGGTCAAAATTTGGACCTGAAAAAAAACATAAGGGGTAACACTGTCATTTTTTTTTTTGGCCGAAATTTTGACCCCCTCCGATCTTCTTGAAACTCTAGACTCTGACAGAGGGCCACGAGACTTCGACCAACGCGCAAAAATTGAGGCTCTAGACCCTTCCAGAGCCGAGATATCGAAGGTCAAAATTTGGACCTAAAAAAAAAACAGAAGGGGTAACACTGTCATTTTTTTTTGGCCGAAATTTTGACCCCCTCCGATCTTCTTGAAACTCTAAACTCTGACAGAGGGCCACGAGACTTCGACCAACGCGCAAAAATTGAGGCTCTAGACCCTTCCAGAGCCGAGATATCGAAGGTCAAAATTTGGACCTGAAAAAAAACCATAAGGGGTAACACTGTCATTTTTTTTTTTGGCCGAAATTTTGACCCCCTCCGATATTCTTGAAACTCTGGATTCTGACAGAGGGCCACGAGACTTCGACCAACGCGCAAAAATTGAGGCTCTAGACCCTTCCAGAGCCGAGATATCGAAGGTCAAAATTTGGACCTGAAAAAAAAACATAAGGGGTAACACTGTCATTTTTTTTTTTTTTTGGCCAAAATTTTGACCCCCTCCGATCTTCTTGAAACTCTGGACTCTCACAGAGGGCCACGAGACTTCGACCAACGCGCAAAAATTGAGGCTCTAGACCCTTCCAGAGCCGAGATATCGAAGGTCAAAATTTGGACCTGAAAAAAAAAACATAAGGGGTAACACTGTCATTTTTTTTTTGGCCGAAATTTTGACCCCCTCCGATCTTCTTGAAACTCTAAACTCTGACAGAGGGCCACGAGACTTCGACCAACGCGCAAAAATTGAGGCTCTAGACCCTTCCAGAGCCGAGATATCGAAGGTCAAAATTTGGACCTGAAAAAAAACCATAAGGGGTAACACTGTCATTTTTTTTTTGGCCGAAATTTTGACCCCCTCCGATATTCTTGAAACTCTGGATTCTGACAGAGGGCCACGAGACTTCGACCAACGCGCAAAAATTGAGGCTCTAGACCCTTCCAGAGCCGAGATATCGAAGGTCAAAATTTGGACCTGAAAAAAAACCATAAGGGGTAACACTGTCATTTTTTTTTTTGGCCGAAATTTTGACCCCCTCCGATCTTCTTGAAACTCTGGACTCTGACAGAGGGCCACGAGACTTCGACCAACGCGCAAAAATTGAGGCTCTAGACCCTTCCAGAGCCAAGATATCGAAGGTCAAAATTTGGACCTGAAAAAAAAACATAAGGGGTAACACTGTCATTTTTTTTTTGGCCGAAATTTTGACCCCCTCCGATCTTCTTGAAACTCTGGATTCTGACAGAGGGCCTCGAGACTTCGACCAACGCGCAAAAATTGAGGCTCTAGACCCTTCCAGAGCCGAGATATCGAAGGTCAAAATTTGGACCTGAAAAAAAAACATAAGGGGTAACACTGTCATTTTTTTTTTGGCCGAAATTTTGACCCACTCCGATCTTCTTGAAACTCTGGATTCTGACAGAGGGCCTCGAGACTTCGACCAACGCGCAAAAATTGAGGCTCTAGACCCTTCCAGAGCCGAGATATCGAAGGTCAAAATTTGGACCTGAAAAAAAAACATAAGGGGTAACACTGTCATTTTTTTTTTTGGCCGAAATTTTGACCCCCTCCGATATTCTTGAAACTCTGGATTCTGACAGAGGGCCACAAGACTTCGACCAACGCGCAAAAATTGAGGCTCTAGAACCTTCCAGAGCCGAGATATCGAAGGTCAAAATTTGGACCTGAAAAAAAAACATAAGGGGTAACACTGTCATTTTTTTTTTTTTGGCCGAAATTTTTACCCCCTCCGATCTTCTTGAAACTCTGGACTCTGACAGAGGACCACGAGACTTCGACCAACGTGCAAAAATTGAGGCTCTAGACCCTTCCAGAGCCGAGATGTCGAAGGTCAACATTTGGACCTGAAAAAAAAAACATAAGGGGTAACACTGTCATTTTTTTTTTTTGGCCGAAATTTTGACCCCCTCCGATCTTCTTGAAACTCTGGACTCTGACAGAGGGCCACGAGACTTCGACCAACGCGCAAAAATTGAGGCTCTAGACCCTTCCAGAGCCGAGATATCGAAGGTCAAAATTTGGACCTGAAAAAAAACATAAGGGGTAACACTGTCATTTTTTTTTTTTGGCCGAAATTTTGACCCCCTCCGATCTTCTTGAAACTCTAAACTCTGACAGAGGGCCACGAGACTTCGACCAACGCGCAAAAATTGAGGCTCTAGACCCTTCCAGAGCCGAGATATCGAAGGTCAAAATTTGGACCTGAAAAAAAACCATAAGGGGTAACACTGTCATTTTTTTTTTGGCCGAAATTTTGACCCCCTCCGATATTCTTGAAACTCTGGATTCTGACAGAGGGCCACGAGACTTCGACCAACGCGCAAAAATTGAGGCTCTAGACCCTTCCAGAGCCGAGATATCGAAGGTCAAAATTTGGACCTGAAAAAAAAAACATAAGGGGTAACACTGTCATTTTTTTTTTTTTTTGGCCAAAATTTTGACCCCCTCCGATCTTCTTGAAACTCTAAACTCTGACAGAGGGCCACGAGACTTCGACCAACGCGCAAAAATTGAGGCTCTAGACCCTTCCAGAGCCGAGATATCGAAGGTCAAAATTTGGACCTGAAAAAAAACCATAAGGGGTAACACTGTCATTTTTTTTTTTGGCCGAAATTTTGACCCCCTCCGATATTCTTGAAACTCTGGATTCTGACAGAGGGCCACGAGACTTCGACCAACGCGCAAAAATTGAGGCTCTAGACCCTTCCAGAGCCGAGATATCGAAGGTCAAAATTTGGACCTGAAAAAAAACCATAAGGGGTAACACTGTCATTTTTTTTTTTGGCCGAAATTTTGACCCCCTCCGATCTTCTTGAAACTCTGGACTCTGACAGAGGGCCTCGAGACTTCGACCAACGCGCAAAAATTGAGGCTCTAGACCCTTCCAGAGCCGAAATATCGAAGGTCAAAATTTGGACCTGAAAAAAAAAACATAAGGGGTAACACTGTCATTTTTTTTTTGGCCGAAATTTTGACCCCCTCCGATCTTCTTGAAACTCTGGACTCTGACAGAGGGCCACGAGACTTCGACCAACGCGCAAAAATTGAGGCTCTAGACCCTTCCAGAGCCGAAATATCGAAGGTCAAAATTTGGACCTGAAAAAAAAACATAAGGGGTAACACTGTCATTTTTTTTTTTTTGCCGAAATTTTGACCCCCTCCGATCTTCTTGAAACTCTGGACTCTGACAGAGGGCCACGAGACTTCGACCAACGCGCAAAAATTGAGGCTCTAGACCCTTCCAGAGCCGAGATATCGAAGGTCAAAATTTGGACCTGAAAAAAAACATAAGGGGTAACACTGTCATTTTTTTTTTTTGGCCGAAATTTTGACCCCCTCCGATCTTCTTGAAACTCTAGACTCTGACAGAGGGCCACGAGACTTCGACCAACGCGCAAAAATTGAGGCTCTAGACCCTTCCAGAGCCGAGATATCGAAGGTCAAAATTTGGACCTAAAAAAAAAACAGAAGGGGTAACACTGTCATTTTTTTTTGGCCGAAATTTTGACCCCCTCCGATCTTCTTGAAACTCTAAACTCTGACAGAGGGCCACGAGACTTCGACCAACGCGCAAAAATTGAGGCTCTAGACCCTTCCAGAGCCGAGATATCGAAGGTCAAAATTTGGACCTGAAAAAAAACCATAAGGGGTAACACTGTCATTTTTTTTTTGGCCGAAATTTTGACCCCCTCCGATATTCTTGAAACTCTGGACTCTCACAGAGGGCCACGAGACTTCGACCAACGCGCAAAAATTGAGGCTCTTTACCCTTCCAGAGCCGAGATATCGAAGGTCAAAATTTGGACCTGAAAAAAAAAACATAAGGGGTAACACTGTCATTTTTTTTTTTGGCCGAAATTTTGACCCCCTCCGATCTTCTTGAAACTCTAAACTCTGACAGAGGGCCACGAGACTTCGACCAACGCGCAAAAATTGAGGCTCTAGACCCTTCCAGAGCCGAGATATCGAAGGTCAAAATTTGGACCTGAAAAAAAACCATAAGGGGTAACACTGTCATTTTTTTTTTTGGCCGAAATTTTGACCCCCTCCGATATTCTTGAAACTCTGGATTCTGACAGAGGGCCACGAGACTTCGACCAACGCGCAAAAATTGAGGCTCTAGACCCTTCCAGAGCCGAGATATCGAAGGTCAAAATTTGGACCTGAAAAAAAACCATAAGGGGTAACACTGTCATTTTTTTTTTTAGCCGAAATTTTGACCCCCTCCGATCTTCTTGAAACTCTGGACTCTGACAGAGGGCCTCGAGACTTCGACCAACGCGCAAAAATTGAGGCTCTAGACCCTTCCAGAGCCGAAATATCGAAGGTCAAAATTTGGACCTGAAAAAAAAAACATAAGGGGTAACACTGTCATTTTTTTTTTGGCCGAAATTTTGACCCCCTCCGATCTTCTTGAAACTCTAGACTCTGACAGAGGGCCACGAGACTTCGACCAACGCGCAAAAATTGAGGCTCTAGACCCTTCCAGAGCCAAGATATCGAAGGTCAAAATTTGGACCTGAAAAAAAAAACATAAGGGGTAACACTGTCATTTTTTTTTTGGCCGAAATTTTGACCCCCTCCGATCTTCTTGAAACTCTAGACTCTGACAGAGGGCCACGAGACTTCGACCAACGCGCAAAAATTGAGGCTCTAGACCCTTCCAGAGCCAAGATATCGAAGGTCAAAATTTGGACCTGAAAAAAAAACATAAGGGGTAACACTGTCATTTTTTTTTTGGCCGAAATTTTGACCCACTCCGATCTTCTTGAAACTCAGGATTCTGACAGAGGGCCTCGAGACTTCGACCAACGCGCAAAAATTGAGGCTCTAGACCCTTCCAGAGCCGAGATATCGAAGGTCAAAATTTGGACCTGAAAAAAAACCATAAGGGGTAACACTGTCATTTTTTTTTTTGGCCGAAATTTTGACCCCCTCCGATATTCTTGAAACTCTGGATTCTGACAGAGGGCCACGAGACTTCGACCAACGCGCAAAAATTGAGGCTCTAGACCCTTCCAGAGCCGAGATATCGAAGGTCAAAATTTGGACCTGAAAAAAAAACATAAGGGGTAACACTGTCATTTTTTTTTTTGGCCGAAATTTTGACCCCCTCCGATCTTCTTGAAACTCTGGACTCTGACAGAGGGCCACGAGACTTCGACCAACGCGCAAAAATTGAGGCTCTAGACCCTTCCAGAGCCGAGATATCGAAGGTCAAAATTTGGACCTGAAAAAAAACATAAGGGGTAACACTGTCATTTTTTTTTTTTGGCCGAAATTTTGACCCCCTCCGATCTTCTTGAAACTCTAAACTCTGACAGAGGGCCACGAGACTTCGACCAACGCGCAAAAATTGAGGCTCTAGACCCTTCCAGAGCCGAGATATCGAAGGTCAAAATTTGGACCTGAAAAAAAACCATAAGGGGTAACACTGTCATTTTTTTTTTGGCCGAAATTTTGACCCCCTCCGATATTCTTGAAACTCTGGATTCTGACAGAGGGCCACGAGACTTCGACCAACGCGCAAAAATTGAGGCTCTAGACCCTTCCAGAGCCGATATATCGAAGGTCAAAATTTGGACCTGAAAAAAAAAACATAAGGGGTAACACTGTCATTTTTTTTTTTTTTGGCCAAAATTTTGACCCCCTCCGATCTTCTTGAAACTCTGGACTCTCACAGAGGGCCACGAGACTTCGACCAACGCGCAAAAATTGAGGCTCTAGACCCTTCCAGAGCCGAGATATCGAAGGTCAAAATTTGGACCTGAAAAAAAAACATAAGGGGTAACACTGTCATTTTTTTTTTTGGCCGAAATTTTGACCCCCTCCGATCTTCTTGAAACTCTAAACTCTGACAGAGGGCCACGAGACTTCGACCAACGCGCAAAAATTGAGGCTCTAGACCCTTCCAGAGCCGAGATATCGAAGGTCAAAATTTGGACCTGAAAAAAAACCATAAGGGGTAACACTGTCATTTTTTTTTTTGGCCGAAATTTTGACCCCCTCCGATATTCTTGAAACTCTGGATTCTGACAGAGGGCCACGAGACTTCGACCAACGCGCAAAAATTGAGGCTCTAGACCCTTCCAGAGCCGAGATATCGAAGGTCAAAATTTGGACCTGAAAAAAAACCATAAGGGGTAACACTGTCATTTTTTTTTTTGGCCGAAATTTTGACCCCCTCCGATCTTCTTGAAACTCTGGACTCTGACAGAGGGCCTCGAGACTTCGACCAACGCGCAAAAATTGAGGCTCTAGACCCTTCCAGAGCCGAAATATCGAAGGTCAAAATTTGGACCTGAAAAAAAAAACATAAGGGGTAACACTGTCATTTTTTTTTTGGCCGAAATTTTGACCCCCTCCGATCTTCTTGAAACTCTAGACTCTGACAGAGGGCCACGAGACTTCGACCAACGCGCAAAAATTGAGGCTCTAGACCCTTCCAGAGCCGATATATCGAAGGTCAAAATTTGGACCTGAAAAAAAAACACATAAGCGGTAACACTGTCATTTTTTTTTTTTGGCCGAAATTTTGACCCCCTCCGATCTTCTTGAAACTCTAGACTCTGACAGAGGGCCACGAGACTTCGACCAACGCGCAAAAATTGAGGCTCTAGACCCTTCCAGAGCCGAGATATCGAAGGTCAAAATTTGGACCTGAAAAAAAAACATAAGGGGTAACACTGTCATTTTTTTTTTTGGGCCGAAATTTTGACCCCCTCCGATCTTCTTGAAACTCTGGACTCTGACAGAGGGCCACGAGACTTCGACCAACGCGCAAAAATTGAGGCTCTAGACCCTTCCAGAGCCGAGATATCGAAGGTCAAAATTTGGACCTGAAAAAAAAAAACATAAGGGGTAACACTGTCATTTTTTTTTTTTTTGGCCAAAATTTTGACCCCCTCCGATCTTCTTGAAACTCTGGACTCTCACAGAGGGCCACGAGACTTCGACCAACGCGCAAAAATTGAGGCTCTAGACCCTTCCAGAGCCGAGACATCGAAGGTCAAAATTTGGACCTGAAAAAAAAACATAAGGGGTAACACTGTCATTTTTTTTTTTGGCCGAAATTTTGACCCCCTCCGATCTTCTTGAAACTCTAAACTCTGACAGAGGGCCACGAGACTTCGACCAACGCGCAAAAATTGAGGCTCTAGACCCTTCCAGAGCCGAGATATCGAAGGTCAAAATTTGGACCTGAAAAAAAACCATAAGGGGTAACACTGTCATTTTTTTTTTTGGCCGAAATTTTGACCCCCTCCGATATTCTTGAAACTCTGGATTCTGACAGAGGGCCACGAGACTTCGACCAACGCGCAAAAATTGAGGCTCTAGACCCTTCCAGAGCCGAGATATCGAAGGTCAAAATTTGGACCTGAAAAAAAACCATAAGGGGTAACACTGTCATTTTTTTTTTTGGCCGAAATTTTGACCCCCTCCGATCTTCTTGAAACTCTGGACTCTGACAGAGGGCCTCGAGACTTCGACCAACGCGCAAAAATTGAGGCTCTAGACCCTTCCAGAGCCGAAATATCGAAGGTCAAAATTTGGACCTGAAAAAAAAAACATAAGGGGTAACACTGTCATTTTTTTTTTGGCCGAAATTTTGACCCCCTCCGATCTTCTTGAAACTCTAGACTCTGACAGAGGGCCACGAGACTTCGACCAACGCGCAAAAATTGAGGCTCTAGACCCTTCCAGAGCCGATATATCGAAGGTCAAAATTTGGACCTGAAAAAAAAACACATAAGCGGTAACACTGTCATTTTTTTTTTTTGGCCGAAATTTTGACCCCCTCCGATCTTCTTGAAACTCTAGACTCTGACAGAGGGCCACGAGACTTCGACCAACGCGCAAAAATTGAGGCTCTAGACCCTTCCAGAGCCGAGATATCGAAGGTCAAAATTTGGACCTGAAAAAAAAACATAAGGGGTAACACTGTCATTTTTTTTTTGGGCCGAAATTTTGACCCCCTCCGATCTTCTTGAAACTCTGGACTCTGACAGAGGGCCACGAGACTTCGACCAACGCGCAAAAATTGAGGCTCTAGACCCTTCCAGAGCCAAGATATCGAAGGTCAAAATTTGGACCTGAAAAAAAAAACATAAGGGGTAACACTGTCATTTTTTTTTTTGGCCGAAATTTTGACCCCCTCCGATCTTCTTGAAACTCTGGATTCTGACAGAGGGCCTCGAGACTTCGACCAACGCGCAAAAATTGAGGCTCTAGACCCTTCCAGAGCCGAGATATCGAAGGTCAAAATTTGGACCTGAAAAAAAAACATAAGGGGTAACACTGTCATTTTTTTTTTGGCCGAAATTTTGACCCACTCCGATCTTCTTGAAACTCTGGATTCTGACAGAGGGCCTCGAGACTTCGACCAACGCGCAAAAATTGAGGCTCTAGACCCTTCCAGAGCCGAGATATCGAAGGTCAAAATTTGGACCTGAAAAAAAAACATAAGGGGTAACACTGTCATTTTTTTTTGGCCGAAATTTTGACCCCCTCCGATCTTCTTGAAACTCTGGACTCTGACAGAGGGCCACGAGACTTCGACCAACGCGAAAAAATTGAGGCTCTAGACCCTTCCAGAGCCGAGATATCGAAGGTCAAAATTTGGACCTGAAAAAAAAAACATAAGGGGTAACACTGTCATTTTTTTTTGGACGAAATTTTGACCCCCTCCGATCTTCTTGAAACTCTGGATTCTGACAGAGGGCCTCGAGAGTTCGACCAACGCGCAAAAATTGAGGCTCTAGACCCTTCCAGAGCCAAGATATCGAAGGTCAAAATTTGGACCTAAAAAAAAAACATAAGGGGTAACACTGTCATTTTTTTTTGGCCGAAATTTTGACCCCCTCCGATCTTCTTGAAACTCTGGACTCTTACAGAGGGCCACGAGACTTCGACCAACGCGCAAAAATTGAGGCTCTAGACCCTTCCAGAGCCGATATATCGAAGGTCAAAATTTGGACCTGAAAAAAAAAAACACATAAGGGGTAACACTGTCATTTTTTTTTTTGGCCGAAATTTTGACCCCCTCCGATTTTCTTGAAACTCTGGATTCTGACAGAGGGCCACGAGACTTCGACCAACGCGCAAAAATCGAGGCTCTAGACCCTTCCAGAGCCGAGATATCGAAGGTCAAAATTTGGACCTGAAAAAAAACATAAGGGGTAACACTGTCATTTTTTTTTTGGGCTGAAATTTTGACCCCCTCCGATTTTCTTGAAACTCTGGATTCTGACAGAGGGCCACGAGACTTCGACCAACGCGCAAAAATTGAGGCTCTAGACCCTTCCAGAGCCGAGATATCGAAGGTCAAAATTTGGACCTAAAAAAAAAAAACATAAGGGGTAACACTCATTTTTTTTTTGGCCGAAATTTTGATCCCCTCCGATTTTCTTGAAACTCTGGATTCTGACAGAGGGCCACGAGACTTCGACCAACGCGCAAAAATTGAGGCTCTAGACCCTTCCAGAGCAGATATATCGAAGGTCAAAATTTGGACCTGAAAAAAAAAAACACATAAGGGGTAACACTGTCATTTTTTTTTTTTGGCCGAAATTTTGACCCCCTCCGATATTCTTGAAACTCTGGATTCTGACAGAGGGCCACGAGACTTCGACCAACGCGCAAAAATTGAGGCTCTAGACCCTTCCAGAGCCGAGATATCGAAGGTCAAAATTTGGACCTGAAAAAAAAAAAACATAAGGGGTAACACTGTCATTTTTTTTTTGGCCGAAATTTTGACCCCCTCCGATCTTCTTGAAACTCTGGATTCTGACAGAGGGCCACGAGACTTCGACCAACGCGCAAAAATTGAGGCTCTAGACCCTTCCAGAGCAGATATATCGAAGGTCAAAATTTTGACCTGAAAAAAAAAAACACATAAGGGGTAACACTGTCATTTTTTTTTTTTGGCCGAAATTTTGACCCCCTCCGATATTCTTGAAACTCTGGATTCTGACAGAGGGCCACGAGACTTCGACCAACGCGCAAAAATTGAGGCTTTAGACCCTTCCAGAGCCGAGATATCGAAGGTCAAAATTTGGACCTGAAAAAAAACCATAAGGGGTAACACTGTAATTTTTTTTTTTGGCCGAAATTTTGACCCCCTCCGATTTTCTTGAAACTCTGGATTCTGACAGAGGGCCACGAGACTTCGACCAACGCGCAAAAATTGAGGCTCTAGACCCTTCCAGAGCCGAGATATCGAAGGTCAAAATTTGGACCTGAAAAAAAAACATAAGGGGTAACACTGTCATTTTTTTTTTTGGCCGAAATTTTGACCCCCTCCGATCTTCTTGAAACTCTGGACTCTGACAGAGGGCCACGAGACTTCGACCAACGCGCAAAAATTGAGGCTCTAGACCCTTCCAGAGCCGAGATATCGAAGGTCAAAATTTGGACCTGAAAAAAAAAACATAAGGGGTAACACTGTCATTTTTTTTTTTGGCCGAAATTTTGACCCCCTCTGATTTTCTTGAAACTCTGGATTCTGACAGAGGGCCACGAGACTTCGACCAACGCGCAAAAATTGAGGCTCTAGACCCTTCCAGAGCCGAGATATCGAAGGTCAAAATTTGGACCTGAAAAAAAAACATAAGGGGTAACACTGTCATTTTTTTTTGGCCGAAATTTTGACCCCCTCCGATCTTCTTGAAACTCTGGACTCTGACAGAGGGCCACGAGACTTCGACCAACGCGCAAAAATTGAGGCTCTAGACTCTTCCAGAGCCGAGATATCGAAGGTCAAAATTTGGACCTGAAAAAAAAAACATAAGCGGTAACACTGTCATTTTTTTTTTTGGCCGAAATTTTGACCCCCTCCGATCTTCTTGAAACTCTAGACTCTGACAGAGGGCCACGAGACTTCGACCAACGCGCAAAAATTGAGGCTCTAGACCCTTCCAGAGCCGAGATATCGAAGGTCAAAATTTGGACCTAAAAAAAAAACAGAAGGGGTAAAACTGTCATTTTTTTTTGGCCGAAATTTTGACCCCCTCCGATCTTCTTGAAACTCTGGATTCTGACAGAGGGCCACGAGACTTCGACCAACGCGCAAAAATTGAGGCTCTAGACCCTTCCAGAGCCGAGATATCGAAGGTCAAAATTTGGACCTGAAAAAAAAACATAAGGGGTAACACTGTCATTTTTTTTTGGCAGAAATTTTGACCCCCTCCGATCTTCTTGAAACTCTAAACTCTGACAGTGGGCCACGAGACTTCGACCAACGCGCAAAAATTGAGGCTCTAGACCCTTCCAGAGCCGAGATATCGAAGGTCAAAATTTGGACCTGAAAAAAAACCATAAGGGGTAACACTGTCATTTTTTTTTTGGCCGAAATTTTGACCCCCTCCGATATTCTTGAAATTCTGGATTCTGACAGAGGGCCACGAGACTTCGACCAACGCGCAAAAATTGAGGTTCTAGACCCTTCCAGAGCCGAGATATCGAAGGTCAAAATTTGGACCTGAAAAAAAAAAAACACATAAGGGGTAACACTGTCATTTTTTTTTTTTGGCCGAAATTTTGACCCCCTCCGATATTCTTGAAACTCTGGACTCTGACAGAGGGCCTCGAGACTTCGACCAACGCGCAAAAATTTAGGCTCTAGACCCTTCCAGAGCCGAGATATCGAAGGTCAAAATTTGGACCTGAAAAAAAAACATAAGGGGTAACACTGTCATTTTTTTTTGGCCGAAATTTTGACGCCCTCCGATTTTCTTGAAACTCTGGATTCTGACAGAGGGCCACGAGACTTCGACCAACGCGCAAAAATTGAGGCTCTAGAACCTTCCAGAGCCGAGATATCGAAGGTCAAAATTTGGACCTGAAAAAAAAACATAAGGGGTAACACTGTCATTTTTTTTGGCCGAAATTTTGACCCCCTCCGATTTTCTTGAAACTCTGGATTTTGACAGAGGGCCACGAGACTTCGACCAACGCGCAAAAATTGAGGCTCTAGAACCTTCCAGAGCCGAGATATCGAAGGTCAAAATTTGGACCTGAAAAAAAAACATAAGGGGTAACACTGTCATTTTTTTTTTTTGGCCGAAATTTTGACCCCCTCCGATCTTCTTGAAACTCTGGACTCTGACAGAGGACCACGAGACTTCGACCAACGCGCAAAAATTGAGGCTCTAGACCCTTCCAGAGCCGAGATATCGAAGGTCAAAATTTGGACCTGAAAAAAAAACATAAGGGGTAACACTGTCATTTTTTTTTTTTTTTGGCCGAAATTTTGACCCCCTCCGATCTTCTTGAAACTCTGGACTCTGACAGAGGGCCACGAGACTTCGACCAACGCGCAAAAATTGAGGCTCTAGACCCTTCCAGAGCCGAGATATCGAAGGTCAAAATTTGGACCTGAAAAAAAACATAAGGGGTAAAACTGTCATTTTTTTTTTTTGGCCGAAATTTTGACCCCCTCCGATCTTCTTGAAACTCTAGACTCTGACAGAGGGCCACGAGACTTCGACCAACGCGCAAAAATTGAGGCTCTAGACCCTTCCAGAGCCGAGATATCGAAGGTCAAAATTTGGACCTAAAAAAAAAACAGAAGGGGTAACACTGTCATTTTTTTTTGGCCGAAATTTTGACCCCCTCCGATCTTCTTGAAACTCTAAACTCTGACAGAGGGCCACGAGACTTCGACCAACGCGCAAAAATTAAGGCTCTAGACCCTTCCAGAGCCGAGATATCGAAGGTCAAAATTTGGACCTGAAAAAAAACCATAAGGGGTAACACTGTCATTTTTTTTTTTGGCCGAAATTTTGACCCCCTCCGATATTCTTGAAACTCTGGATTCTGACAGAGGGCCACGAGACTTCGACCAACGCGCAAAAATTGAGGCTCTAGACCCTTCCAGAGCCGAGATATCGAAGGTCAAAATTTGGACCTGAAAAAAAAACATAAGGGGTAACACTGTCATTTTTTTTTTTGGCCGAAATTTTGACCCCCTCCGATCTTCTTGAAACTCTGGACTCTGACAGAGGGCCTCGAGACTTCGACCAACGCGCAAAAATTGAGGCTCTAGACCCTTCCAGAGCCGAAATATCGAAGGTCAAAATTTGGACCTGAAAAAAAAAAACATAAGGGGTAACACTGTCATTTTTTTTTGGCCGAAATTTTGACCCCCTCCGATCTTCTTGAAACTCTAGACTCTGACAGAGGGCCACGAGACTTCGACCAACGCGCAAAAATTGAGGCTCTAGACCCTTCCAGAGCCGATATATCGAAGGTCAAAATTTGGACCTGAAAAAAAAACACATAAGGGGTAACACTGTCATTTTTTTTTTTTGGCCGAAATTTTGACCCCCTCCGATCTTCTTGAAACTCTAGACTCTGACAGAGGGCCACGAGACTTCGACCAACGCGCAAAAATTGAGGCTCTAGACCCTTCCAGAGCCGAGATATCGAAGGTCAAAATTTGGACCTGAAAAAAAAACATAAGGGGTAACACTGTCATTTTTTTTTTTTGGCCGAAATTTTGACCCCCTCCGATATTCTTGAAACTCTAGACTCTGACAGAGGGCCACGAGACTTCGACCAACGCACAAAAATTGAGGCTCTAGACCCTTCCAGAGCCGAGATATCGAAGGTCAAAATTTGGACCTGAAAAAAAAACATAAGGGGTAACACTGTCATTTTTTTTTGGCCGAAATTTTGACCCCCTCCGATCTTCTTGAAACTCTGGATTCTGACAGAGGGCCTCGAGAGTTCGACCAACGCGCAAAAATTGAGGCTCTAGACCCTTCCAGAGCCAAGATATCAAAGGTCAAAATTTGGACCTGAAAAAAAAAACATAAGGGGTAACACTGTCATTTTTTTTTGGCCGAAATTTTGACCCCCTCCGATCTTCTTGAAACTCTAAACTCTGACAGAGGGCCACGAGACTTCGACCAACGCGCAAAAATTGAGGCTCTAGACCCTTCCAGAGCCGAGATATCGAAGGTCAAAATTTGGACCTGAAAAAAAAAACATAAGGGGTAACACTGTCATTTTTTTTTGGCCGAAATTTTGACCCCCTCCGATATTCTTGAAACTCTAGATTCTGACAGAGGGCCACGAGACTTCGACCAACGCGCAAAAATTGAGGCTGTAGACCCTTCCAGAGCCGAGATATCGAAGGTCAAAATTTGGACCTGAAAAAAAAAACATAAGGGGTAACACTGTCATTTTTTTTTTTTGGCCGAAATTTTGACCCCCTCCGATCTTCTTGAAACTCTGGATTCTGACAGAGGGCCACGAGACTTCGACCAACGCGCAAAAATTGAGGCTCTAGACCCTTCCAGAGCCGAGATATCGAAGGTCAAAATTTGGACCTGAAAAAAAAACATAAGGGGTAACACTGTCATTTTTTTTGGCCGAAATTTTGACCCCCTCCGATCTTCTTGAAACTCTGGACTCTGACAGAGGGCCACGAGACTTCGACCAGCGCGCAAAAATTGAGGCTCTAGACCCTTCCAGAGCCGAGATATTGAAACTCAAAATTTTGACCAGAAAAAAAAATGACAGTGTTACCCCTTACATTTTTTTTCGGGGGGTGAAAAATTAAGTTTCTCCAATCTTCTCAAAACTCTGGATTCTGATAGAGGGCCACGAGACATGGACCTGGGTGCAAAAATTGAGGCTGTAGACCCTTCCAGAGCTGAGATATTGAAACGTAAAATTTTGTCCAGAAAAAAAAATGACAGTGTTTCCCCTTATGTTTTTTTTTCGGGTGTTACGTCTCCAGAGAACTGGGTACGTATTATAGTGATTTTCTTTTCTGGCATTGCTTGTGGTTCTTGTGTTTTTCTTCTTACAGGTAAGATGGCTTCTGTAACCATTCCAGCAGCTGATTGGTGGTTCAACGGCTGATTGGATCTTGGAATTCCTCCTACTCGTCAGTGGCTGCAGCTGGTTGGGCTCTTTAAAAAGCCTAGTTTTAGATCTGTTCTCTCTCTGCTTTGGCTTTGCCCTCTGTTCCTACTGGTGGTGTGGTTGGTATCCCTTTTTGGGGAACTTTGTGATTTATAGATTACTTTATTGTTGTCTATTTGAGATTAGGATTGGAACATTTGACAATGCTTTTGATAATGTTTTAATCTGATTTGTTAGCTTGTAACTCTAGCTTTGTGTTCCACTTTTGGAACTTGAACAGCAGGACTGAGTATTTGTTGTATGTGAATTATTATTTTTATTGTTATTGTCTCTGTTAACTTCTTTTTCTTGTTCTTTATTCTTTACAGGGAGTCTGGGGAATAGATTTAGAGCTACCCCGGGGTATACATCACCCGTAGTACCACTTCTCTGTCTAGAAACACCAGTTAGACCTGGGCGGACCACCATCTGTAATTTTGGTTAGGGCGCCTTGATCATGTGCCAGATAGGTGATGGGTATATTTAGCATAGGTTAGTGGTGGGGGTATTTTGTTTATTTCTTTTCTTTGGTTCGTCCAGCTCTCCACTTTCTCCCTTCAATTTGTTTATCATTTACATTATTACCGTGACAAAAATAAAAACACAGTTTGTACGGTATTTGGAATTTGTCTCCTTTTTTCGCACCACGACTCCATTCCTCTTTTTCCAGCATTTTGTGGGTCTGAGCAGAGGGTTATCACGTTCCCCTCCCTTTTTGGGGGCTGGAACGTAACATCGGGGGGTGAAAAATTAAGTTTCTCCAATCTTCTCAAAACTCTGGATTCTGATAGAGGGCCACGAGACATGGACCTGGGTGCAAAAATTGAGGCTGTAGACCCTTCCAGAGCTGAGATATTGAAACTCAAAATTTTGACCAGAAAAAAACCCGACAGTGTTACCCCTTATGTTTTTTTAATTTTTTTGGCAAAAAATTAAGTTTCCCCAATTCTCTGTTGTTTGTTTTATTTTTGTACATTATATTTGATGTTACAGATATGTGATGTACATTGTTGTGTAAATGTTCAAGAAAATGCAATAAAAATAATATTACAAATCAAATGTTTAATATATGCCTATATCACTGGCTTGGAGCCAGAGGGGCGTAAGTGGCTTTCAACAAACTTTACACGAGAGACAAAAAAAATTTGACCACACTTTAATCACCTGTATTATTAACCTTAAACCACAAACATTGCAACCACAGGCATACTTACATGAATAAGTATTTAAGTAAAAAAAAAAAATTATGGCATAATAACACACTGAACATGCTCTAAAACATTTTCAAATAAAAAAAAATCAAACATGTCAGATACTCCTTTTTGTTGCTTTATTCAATACAGTTTGATCTCAGATAGGTATTTTTGGCACCATTGGATAGAGCTCAACAGGTTGGAATTCATTAACACACACATAATTTCTGAACATTAAATCTCAGAGTTTATTCACCCTGTTACGTGCCCAAAGAACTGGTTAAGATAAGATGGCTTCTGTAACCATTCCAGCAGCTGATTGGTGATTCAACAGCTGATTGGATCTTGGAACTCCTCCTACTCGTCAGTGGACTCCACCTACTCGTCATTGGCTCCACCTACTCATCAGTGGACTCCACCTACTCGTCAGTGGCTCCAGCTGGCTGGGCTCTTTAAAAAGCCAAGTTTTGGATCAGTTCAGTCACTGCTCTCTGCAGTCTGCTCCTGCTGTTGGTCTGCTTTGTAGGTAACGGTCATAGTCATTTGATGCATGTGGCTCTTTTTGTCTTGGTTTCTTGTATGTTAACTGAAGTTCTCTACAGGCTCCTTGGGTAGATGGAGATTTGGTGCAGAAGCTGAAGGTTTGAAGTTCAAGGTCTTCAGAGCTCAAATTCATGTTTAGACCTTACCTATATTGACCTTGATCCAAACAGAGAGACTTATTTCCAATACAGGACAAGCAGGTGAGCTGCGAATGACCCTTGGTTGAAGCTATCATCTTCAAATGCAACATATGTGATTTTGTTTGTGTCTTTGCAGGTAGTTTCAGAGGTGTCTCCATGAATCCCAAATTTGTGGCTTTTGGTCAAATGGTAAGACCAGATGTTTCACCATTTCAGCAAATGAAATGCAGCTTCTTCTAAGATGCAGAAATTTCAACTTGAATGACTGCTTTTAAATGTTTATTATTCCTTTCTTTATTGCAGTACGATCTGGTCGTGGTGGAGGAGAGTTCGCTTCGGTGTAAGACTTTGAATGGAGCCAATGCAGCTTTTTGCACTTTTCTCTTTAATTTGTTTTATTGGACCAAGATAATAACCTGGATCGGTCAGTGGACAAACGTTTCCTCAACGGGGCTGATGTTGCAGCTTTCTCACAAGTTAAATCCAGAGGCTCAGATTGGTTTGTACACACTAAAACAGTGGTTCTCAACTCCTGTCCTCATGACCCACTGCTCTGCATATTGTGCATGTGACCTGCACAATATGCAGAGCAATGGGTCGTGAGGACCTGAGTTAAGTTTTATTCCCGACTGAGAACTCTCCCACGTTTTTGAGGTGAAAGGTTTGCCCAAGTTTAATGTGACTGAAAGTTGAGTGACGCTTTATTTTCTTGTCTTGTGGTTTGTCAGTTCCACAGATGTACACATGGCCAACCTGTACCTGATCAAGCTTCAGTGGAAGTGTGCTGTGATCCATAATTTGACCATACAGTGCCTGACTGAAACTGCAAAGGTTTGTGACTCCTGCTGAGGGTGTTCTTTATGCATGTGCTTGACTTAATTGTCTATCTTCTCCTACCAGGTGAATGCCACGGGCTGTGCCTCTCTTGCTGTTGATACGTCAGTGTTTTTCAACACCAAATGTGAGACGCATTTCTTGTAAATGTGAGTTTTACTGAGGAGGGAACAGGTGAGCTCCATATACTCTTTATGATCTTTACAAGATATCCACTTTAAGCCACAAAGTTGATATTGTCCACTGTTTGGATTTTCTCTTGCAGGTGTAATGGTGACTTAATTGACCCAAAGACTTGATTTTAAACCTGGGTCTATGCTTAATGGAAAGGTAAGCAAAATGTCATCCCTTATCGCTGAAGCTTTCAAATTGGTTCCCTTTCCTAACCTTGATCATTCCTAACAGATCTATGTGACTTGAGATTGTGGTCTACTGGATTCTTCCCAGTGAGATTTGACATGTGGCTATTTTTCTATTTTTCAGGTGTCTCTGTGGTGTTCCAGTTGTCGGTGAGTGTCTGTCTCCAGCAGGTCAGATTCTGGTGTACAGCATTCTTCCCAGTGTGAATTGACATGTGTCTCTGCAGTTCTCTCTAGCTGTGGCTCTGTGACGTTCCAGTTGTTGGTGAGTGTCTGACTCCAGCAGTGCAGATTCTGGTCTACAGCATTCTTTGCAGTGAGAATATAGTTGCTGCTAGTGTGTTGTTTGACTTGTGGCTATTCTGTTTTTCAGGTGTCTGCAGTTTTCTCCAGCAATGGCTGTTCATGGGGAGTGAAAAGTTCTGATGGTTTCAGGATCTTGGAGTCAGGAAGATATCTGAGTGGTGATATGTTATCTTTGTAAAAATAAAGTTTAAAAAATCTGTAAAAAATAAAGTAATTTTTTTGTGTTGTTTTGTTTAGTTTTTATTTATTGTATTTTAATTTTTTTTTATTTCTTGATTTGACGGTAGACACACAAGTTGTAGAACTAGTAAAGAGATGATTATAGATGTAGATATTGTAGATCTCATTATGTACATAGACTTCATTATAGATGTAGATATTATAGATTCTATTATAGGTGTAGATATTATCCAGAGCTGAGATATTGAAACTCAAAATTTTGTCCAGAAAAAAAAAATGACAGTGTTACCCCTTACATTTTTTTCGGGGGGGTGAAAAATTAAGTTTCTCCAATCTTCTCAAAACGCTGGATTCTGATAGAGTGCCACGAGACATGTACCTGGGTGCAAAAATTGAGGCTCTAGACCCTTCCAGAGCTGAGATATTGAAACACAAAATTTTGACCAGAAAAAAAACATAAGGGGTAACACTGTCATTTTTTTTTTGGCCGAAATTTTGACCCCCTCCGATATTCTTGAAACTCTGCATTCTGACAGAGGGCCACGAGACTTCGACCAACGCGCAAAAATTGAGGCTCTAGACCCTTCCAGAGCCGAGATATCGAAGGTCAAAATTTGGACCTAAAAAAAAAACATAAGGGGTAACACTGTCATTTTTGTTTTTTGGCCGAAATTTTGACCCCCTCCGATCTTCTTGAAACTCTGGACTCTGACAGAGGGCCACGAGACTTCGACCAACGCGCAAAAATTGAGGCTCTAGACCCTTCCAGAGCCGAGATATCGAAGGTCAAAATTTGGACCTGAAAAAAAAAACATAAGGGGTAACACTGTCATTTTTTTTTTTTGGCCGAAATTTTGACCCCCTCCGATATTCTTGAAACTCTGGATTCTGACAGAGGGCCACGAGACTTCGACCAACGCGCAAAAATTGAGGCTCTAGACCCTTCCAGAGCCGAGATATCGAAGGTCAAAATTTGGACCTGAAAAAAAACATAAGGGGTAACACTGTCATTTTTGTTTTTTGGCCGAAATTTTGACCCCCTCTGATCTTCTTGAAACTCTGGACTCTGACAGAGGGCAACGAGACTTCGACCAACGCGCAAAAATTGAGGCTCTAGACCCTTCCAGAGCCGAGATATCGAAGGTCAAAATTTGGACCTGAAAAAAAAACATAAGGGGTAACACTGTCATTTTTTTTTTTTGGCCGAAATTTTGACCCCCTCCGATATTCTTGAAACTCTGGACTCTGACAGAGGGCCACGAGACTTCGACCAACGCGCAAAAATTGAGGCTCTAGACCCTTCCAGAGCCGAGATATCGAAGGTCAAAATTTGGACCTGAAAAAAAAAACATAAGGGGTAACACTGTCATTTTTTTTTTTTGGCCGAAATTTTGACCCCCTCCGATATTCTTGAAACTCTGGATTCTGACAGAGGGCCACGAGACTTCGACCAACGCGCAAAAATTGAGGCTCTAGACCCTTCCAGAGCCGAGATATCGAACGTCAAAATTTGGACCTGAAAAAAAAACATAAGGGGTAACACTGTCATTTTTTTTTTTTGGCCGAAATTTTGACCCCCTCCGATATTCTTGAAACTCTGGATTCTGACAGAGGGCCACGAGACTTCGACCAACGCGCAAAAATTGAGGCTCTAGACCCTTCCAGAGCCGAGATATCGAAGGTCAAAATTTGGACCTGAAAAAAAAAACATAAGGGGTAACACTGTCATTTTTTTTTTTTGGCCGAAATTTTGACCCCCTCCGATATTCTTGAAACTCTGGATTCTGACAGAGGGCCACGAGACTTCGACCAACGCGCAAAAATTGAGGCTCTAGACCCTTCCAGAGCCGAGATATCGAAGGTCAAAATTTGGACCTAAAAAAAAAACATAAGGGGTAACACTGTCATTTTTGTTTTTTGGCCGAAATTTTGACCCCCTCCGATCTTCTTGAAACTCTGGACTCTGACAGAGGGCCACGAGACTTCGACCAACGCGCAAAAATTGAGGCTCTAGACCCTTCCAGAGCCGAGATATCGAAGGTCAAAATTTGGACCTGAAAAAAAAAACATAAGGGGTAACACTGTCATTTTTTTTTTTTGGCCGAAATTTTGACCCCCTCCGATATTCTTGAAACTCTGGATTCTGACAGAGGGCCACGAGACTTCGACCAACGCGCAAAAATTGAGGCTCTAGACCCTTCCAGAGCCGAGATATCGAAGGTCAAAATTTGGACCTGAAAAAAAAACATAAGGGGTAACACTGTCATTTTTTTTTTTTGGCCGAAATTTTGACCCCCTCCGATATTCTTGAAACTCTGGATTCTGACAGAGGGCCACGAGACTTCGACCAACGCGCAAAAATTGAGGATCTAGACCCTTCCAGAGCCGAGATATCGAAGGTCAAAATTTAGACCTGAAAAAAAAACATAAGGGGTAACACTGTCATTTTTTTTTTTTTGGCCGAAATTTTGACCCCCTCCGATCTTCTTGAAACTCTGGATTCTGACAGAGGGCCACGAGACTTCGACCAACGCGCAAAAATTGAGGCTCTAGACCCTTCCAGAGCCGAGATATCGAAGGTCAAAATTTGGACCTGAAAAAAAAAACATAAGGGGTAACACTGTCATTTTTTTTTTTGGCCGAAATTTTGACCCCCTCCGATATTCTTGAAACTCTGGATTCTGACAGAGGGCCACGAGACTTCGACCAACGCGCAAAAATTGAGGCTCTAGACCCTTCCAGAGCCGAGATATCGAAGTTCAAAATTTGGACCTGAAAAAAAACCATAAGGGGTAACACTGTCATTTTTTTTTTTGGCCGAAATTTTGACCCCCTCCGATATTCTTGAAACTCTGGATTCTGACAGAGGGCCACGAGACTTCGACCAACGCGCAAAAATTGAGGCTCTAGACCCTTCCAGAGCCGAGATATCGAAGGTCAAAATTTGGACCTGAAAAAAAAACATAAGGGGTAACACTGTCATTTTTTTTTTTTGGCCGAAATTTTGACCCCCTCCGATCTTCTTGAAACTCTGGATTCTGACAGAGGGCCACGAGACTTCGACCAACGCGCAAAAATTGAGGCTCTAAACCCTTCCAGAGCCGAGATATCGAAGGTCAAAATTTGGACCTGAAAAAAAAACATAAGGGGTAACACTGTCATTTTTTTTTTTGGCCGAAATTTTGACCCCCTCCGATATTCTTGAAACTCTGGATTCTGACAGAGGGCCATGAGACTTCGACCAACGCGCAAAAATTGAGGCTCTAGACCCTTCCAGAGCCGAGATATCGAAGGTCAAAATTTGGACCTGAAAAAAAAAACATAAGGGGTAACACTGTCATTTTTTTTTTTTGGCCGAAATTTTGACCCCCTCCGATCTTCTTGAAACTCTGCATTCTGACAGAGGGCCACGAGACTTCGCGCAGCGCGCAAAAATGGAGGCTCTAGACCCTTCCAGAGCCGAGATATTGAAGGTCAAAATTTGGACCTGAAAAAAAAACATAAGGGGTAACACTGTCATTTTTTTTTTTTGGCCGAAATTTTGACCCCCTCCGATCTTCTTGAAACTCTGCATTCTGACAGAGGGCCACGAGACTTCGTGCAGCGTGCAAAAATGGAGGCTCTAGACCCTTCCAGAGCCGAGATATTGAAGGTCAAAATTTGGACCTGAAAAAAAAACATAAGGGGTAACACTGTCATTTTTTTTTTTTGGCCGAAATTTTGACCCCCTCCGATCTTCTTGAAACTCTGCATTCTTACAGAGGGCCACGAGACTTCGACCAGCGCGCAAAAATGGAGGCTCTAGACCCTTCCAGAGCCGAGATATCGAAGGTCAAAATTTGGACCTGAAAAAAAAAACATAAGGGGTAACACTGTCATTTTTTTTTTTGGCCGAAATTTTGACCCCTCCGATCTTCTTGAAACTCTGCATTCTGACAGAGGGCCACGAGACTTCGACCAGCGCGCAAAAATGGAGGCTCTAGACCCTTCCAGAGCCGAGATATTGAAGGTCAAAATTTGGACCTGAAAAAAAAAACATAAGGGGTAACACTGTCATTTTTTTTTTTTTGGCCGAAATTTTGACCCCCTCCGATCTTCTTGAAACTCTGCATTCTGACAGAGGGCCACGAGACTTCGACCAGCGCGCAAAAATGGGGGCTCTAGACCCTTCCAGAGCCGAGATATCGAAGGTCAAAATTTGGACCTGAAAAAAAAACATAAGGGGTAACACTGTCATTTTTTTTTTTGGCCGAAATTTTGACCCCCTCCGATCTTCTTGAAACTCTGCATTCTGACAGAGGGCCACGAGACTTTGCGCAGCGCGCAAAAATGGAGGCTCTAGACCCTTCCAGAGCCGAGATATTGAAGGTCAAAATTTGGACCTGAAAAAAAAACATAAGGGGTAACACTGTCATTTTTTTTTTTTTGGCCGAAATTTTGACCCCCTCCGATCTTCTTGAAACTCTGCATTCTTACAGAGGGCCACGAGACTTCGACCAGCGCGCAAAAATGGAGGCTCTAGACCCTTCCAGAGCCGAGATATCGAAGGTCAAAATTTGGACCTGAAAAAAAAACATAAGGGGTAACACTGTCATTTTTTTTTTTTTGGCCGAAATTTTGACCCCCTCCGATCTTCTTGAAACTCTGCATTCTTACAGAGGGCCACGAGACTTCGCACAGCGCGCAAAAATGGAGGCTCTAGACCCTTCCAGAGCCGAGATATTGAAGGTCAAAATTTGGACCTGAAAAAAAAAACATAAGGGGTAACACTGTCATTTTTTTTTTTTGGCCGAAATTTTGACCCCCTCCGATCTTCTTGAAACTCTGCATCCTGACAGAGGGCCACGAGACTTCGACCAGCGCGCAAAAATGGGGGCTCTAGACCCTTCCAGAGCCGAGATATCGAAGGTCAAAATTTGGACCTAAAAAAAAAACATAAGGGGTAACACTGTCATTTTTTTTTTTGGCCGAAATTTTGACCCCCTCCGATCTTCTTGAAACTCTGCATTCTGACAGAGGGCCACGAGACTTCGCGCAGCGCGCAAAAATGGAGGTTCTAGACCCTTCCAGAGCCGAGATATTGAAGGTCAAAATTTGGACCTGAAAAAAAAACATAAGGGGTAACACTGTCATTTTTTTTTGGGCCGAAATTTTGACCCCCTCCGAACTTCTTGAAACTCTGGATTCTGACAGAGGGCCACGAGACTTCGCGCAGCACGCAAAAATGGAGGCTCTAGACCCTTCCAGAGCCGAGATATTGAAGGTCAAAATTTGGACCTGAAAAAAAAAACATAAGGGGTAACACTGTCATTTTTTTTTTTTGGCCGAAATTTTGACCCCCTCCGATCTTCTTGAAACTCTGCATTCTGACAGAAGGCCACGAGACTTCGACCAGCGCGCAAAAATGGAGGCTCTAGACCCTTCCAGAGCCGAGATATCGAAGGTCAAAATTTGGACCTGAAAAAAAAAACATAAGGGGTAACACTGTCATTTTTTTTTTGGCCGAAATTTTGACCCCCTCCGATCTTCTTGAAACTCTGCATTCTGACAGAGGGCCACGAGACTTCGCGCAGCGCGCAAAAATGGAGGCTCTAGACCCTTCCAGAGCCGAGATATTGAAGGTCAAAATTTGGACCTGAAAAAAAAACATAAGGGGTAACACTGTCATTTTTTTTTTTGGCCGAAATTTTGACCCCCTCCGATCTTCTTGAAACTCTGCATTCTGACAGAGGGCCACGAGACTTCGACCAGCGCGCAAAAATGGAGGCTCTAGACCCTTCCAGAGCCGAGATATCGAAGGTCAAAATTTGGACCTGAAAAAAAAACATAAGGGGTAACACTGTCATTTTTTTTTTTTGGCCGAAATTTTGACCCCCTCCGATCTTCTTGAAACTCTGCATTCTTACAGAGGGCCACGAGACTTCGACCAGCGCGCAAAAATGGAGGCTCTAGACCCTTCCAGAGCCGAGATATCGAAGGTCAAAATTTGGACCTGAAAAAAAAACATAAGGGGTAACACTGTCATTTTTTTTTTTGGCCGAAATTTTGACCCCCTCCGATCTTCTTGAAACTCTGCATTCTGACAGAGGGCCACGAGACTTCGCGCAGCGCGCAAAAATGGAGGCTCTAGACCCTTCCAGAGCCGAGATATTGAAGGTCAAAATTTGGACCTGAAAAAAAAACATAAGGGGTAACACTGTCATTTTTTTTTTTGGCCGAAATTTTGACCCCCTCCGATCTTCTTGAAACTCTGCATTCTGACAGAGGGCCACGAGACTTCGACCAGCGCGCAAAAATGGAGGCTCTAGACCCTTCCAGAGCCGAGATATCGAAGGTCAAAATTTGGACCTGAAAAAAAAACATAAGGGGTAACACTGTCATTTTTTTTTTTTGGCCGAAATTTTGACCCCCTCCGATCTTCTTGAAACTCTGCATTCTTACAGAGGGCCACGAGACTTCGACCAGCGCGCAAAAATGGAGGCTCTAGACCCTTCCAGAGCCGAGATATCGAAGGTCAAAATTTGGACCTGAAAAAAAAAACATAAGGGGTAACACTGTCATTTTTTTTTTTGGCCGAAATTTTGACCCCCTCCGATCTTCTTGAAACTCTGGATTCTGACAGAGGGCCACGAGACTTCGACCAGCGCGCAAAAATGGAGGCTCTAGACCCTTCCAGAGCCGAGATATCGAAGGTCAAAATTTGGACCTGAAAAAAAAAACATAAGGGGTAACACTGTCATTTTTTTTTTTTGGCCGAAATTTTGACCCCCTCCGATCTTCTTGAAACTCTGCATTCTGACAGAGGGCCACGAGACTTCACGCAGCGCGCAAAAATGGAGGCTCTAGACCCTTCCAGAGCCGAGATATTGAAGGTCAAAATTTGGACCTGAAAAAAAAAACATAAGGGGTAACACTGTCATTTTTTTTTTGGCCGAAATTTTGACCCCCTCCGATCTTCTTGAAACTCTGCATTCTGACAGAGGGCCACGAGACTTCGCGCAGCGTGCAAAAATGGAGGCTCTAGACCCTTCCAGAGCCGAGATATTGAAGGTCAAAATTTGGACCTGAAAAAAAAACATAAGGGGTAACACTGTCATTTTTTTTTTTGGCCGAAATTTTGACCCCCTCCGATCTTCTTGAAACTCTGCATTCTGACAGAGGGCCACGAGACTTCGACCAGCGCGCAAAAATGGAGGCTCTAGACCCTTCCAGAGCCGAGATATCGAAGGTCAAAATTTGGACCTGAAAAAAAAACATAAGGGGTAACACTGTCATTTTTTTTTTGGCCGAAATTTTGACCCCCTCCGATCTTCTTGAAACTCTGCATTCTTACAGAGGGCCACGAGACTTCGACCAGCGCGCAAAAATGGAGGCTCTAGACCCTTCCAGAGCCGAGATATCAAAGGTCAAAATTTGGACCTGAAAAAAAAACATAAGGGGTAACACTGTCATTTTTTTTTTTGGCCGAAATTTTGACCCCCTCCGATCTTCTTGAAACTCTGCATTCTGACAGAGGGCCACGAGACTTCGACCAGCGCGCAAAAATGGAGGCTCTAGACCCTTCCAGAGCCGAGATATCGAAGGTCAAAATTTGGACCTGAAAAAAAAACATAAGGGGTAACACTGTCATTTTTTTTTTTGGCCGAAATTTTGACCCCCTCCGATCTTCTTGAAACTCTGGATTCTGACAGAGGGCCACGAGACTTCGCGCAGCACGCAAAAATGGAGGCTCTAGACCCTTCCAGAGCCGAGATATCGAAGGTCAAAATTTGGACCTGAAAAAAAAACATAAGGGGTAACACTGTCATTTTTTTTTTTTTGGCCGAAATTTTGACCCCCTCCGATCTTCTTGAAACTCTGCATTCTGACAGAGGGCCACGAGACTTCGACCAGCGCGCAAAAATGGGGGCTCTAGACCCTTCCAGAGCCGAGATATCGAAGGTCAAAATTTGGACCTGAAAAAAAAAACATAAGGGGTAACACTGTCATTTTTTTTTTTTTGGCCGAAATTTTGACCCCCTCCGATCTTCTTGAAACTCTGCATTCTGACAGAGGGCCACGAGACTTCGACCAGCGCGCAAAAATGGGGGCTCTAGACCCTTCCAGAGCCGAGATATCGAAGGTCAAAATTTGGACCTGAAAAAAAAACATAAGGGGTAACACTGTCATTTTTTTTTTTTTGGCCGAAATTTTGACCCCCTCCGATCTTCTTGAAACTCTGCATTCTTACAGAGGGCCACGAGACTTCGCGCAGCGCGCAAAAATGGAGGCTCTAGACCCTTCCAGAGCCGAGATATTGAAGGTCAAAATTTGGACCTGAAAAAAAAACATAAGGGGTAACACTGTCATTTTTTTTTTTTGGCCGAAATTTTGACCCCCTCCGATCTTCTTGAAACTCTGCATTCTGACAGAGGGCCACGAGACTTCGACCAGCGCGCAAAAATGGGGGCTCTAGACCCTTCCAGAGCCGAGATATTGAAGGTCAAAATTTGGACCTGAAAAAAAAACATAAGGGGTAACACTGTCATTTTTTTTTTTTGGCCAAAATTTTGACCCCCTCCGATCTTCTTGAAACTCTGCATTCTGACAGAGGGCCACGAGACTTTGCGCAGCGCGCAAAAATGGAGGCTCTAGACCCTTCCAGAGCCGAGATATTGAAGGTCAAAATTTGGACCTGAAAAAAAAACATAAGGGGTAACACTGTCATTTTTTTTTTTTGCCGAAATTTTGACCCCCTCCGATCTTCTTGAAACTCTGCATTCTGACAGAGGGCCACGAGACTTCGCGCAGCGCGCAAAAATGGAGGTTCTAGACCCTTCCAGAGCCGAGATATTGAAGGTCAAAATTTGGACCTGAAAAAAAAACATAAGGGGTAACACTGTCATTTTTTTTTTTGGCCGAAATTTTGACCCCCTCCGATCTTCTTGAAACTCTGGATTCTGACAGAGGGCCACGAGACTTCGCGCAGCACGCAAAAATGGAGGCTCTAGACCCTTCCAGAGCCGAGATATTGAAGGTCAAAATTTGGACCTGAAAAAAAAACATAAGGGGTAACACTGTCATTTTTTTTTTTGGCCGAAATTTTGACCCCCTCCGATCTTCTTGAAACTCTGGATTCTGACAGAGGGCCACGAGACTTCGCGCAGCACGCAAAAATGGAGGCTCTAGACCCTTCCAGAGCCGAGATATTGAAGGTCAAAATTTGGACCTGAAAAAAAAAAACATAAGGGGTAACACTGTCATTTTTTTTTTTTGGCCGAAATTTTGACCCCCTCCGATCTTCTTGAAACTCTGCATTCTGACAGAGGGCCACGAGACTTCGACCAGCGCGCAAAAATGGAGGCTCTAGACCCTTCCAGAGCCGAGATATCGAAGGTCAAAATTTGGACCTGAAAAAAAAACATAAGGGGTAACACTGTCATTTTTTTTTTGGCCGAAATTTTGACCCCCTCCGATCTTCTTGAAACTCTGCATTCTTACAGAGGGCCACGAGACTTCGACCAGCGCGCAAAAATGGAGGCTCTAGACCCTTCCAGAGCCGAGATATCGAAGGTCAAAATTTGGACCTGAAAAAAAAAACATAAGGGGTAACACTGTCATTTTTTTTTTGGCCGAAATTTTGACCCCCTCCGATCTTCTTGAAACTCTGGATTCTGACAGAGGGCCACGAGACTTCGCGCAGCGCGCAAAAATGGAGGCTCTAGACCCTTCCAGGGCCGAGATATCGAAGGTCAAAATTTGGACCTGAAAAAAAAAACATAAGGGGTAACACTGTCATTTTTTTTTTTGGCCGAAATTTTGACCCCCTCCAATCTTCTTGAAACTCTGCATTCTGACAGAGGGCCACGAGACTTCGACCAGCGCGCAAAAATGGAGGCTCTAGACCCTTCCAGAGCCGAGATATCGAAGGTCAAAATTTGGACCTGAAAAAAAAAACATAAGGGGTAACACTGTCATTTTTTTTTTTTTGGCCGAAATTTTGACCCCCTCCGATCTTCTTGAAACTCTGCATTCTTACAGAGGGCCACGAGACTTCGGCCAGCGCGCAAAAATGGAGGCTCTAGACCCTTCCAGAGCCGAGATATCGAAGGTCAAAATTTGGACCTGAAAAAAAAACATAAGGGGTAACACTGTCATTTTTTTTTTTTGGCCGAAATTTTGACCCCCTCCGATCTTCTTGAAACTCTGCATTCTGACAGAGGGCCACGAGACTTCGACCAGCGCGCAAAAATGGAGGCTCTAGACCCTTCCAGAGCCGAGATATCGAAGGTCAAAATTTGGACCTGAAAAAAAAACATAAGGGGTAACACTGTCATTTTTTTTTTTTGGCCGAAATTTTGACCCCCTCCGATCTTCTTGAAACTCTGCATTCTTACAGAGGGCCACGAGACTTCGACCAGCGCGCAAAAATGGAGGCTCTAGACCCTTCCAGACCCGAGATATCGAAGGTCAAAATTTGGACCTGAAAAAAAAAACATAAGGGGTAACACTGTCATTTTTTTTTTGGCCGAAATTTTGACCCCCTCCGATCTTCTTGAAACTCTGGATTCTGACAGAGGGCCACGAGACTTCGACCAGCGCGCAAAAATGGAGGCTCTAGACCCTTCCAGAGCCGAGATATCGAAGGTCAAAATTTGGACCTGAAAAAAAAAACATAAGGGGTAACACTGTCATTTTTTTTTTTTTGGCCGAAATTTTGACCCCCTCCGATCTTCTTGAAACTCTGCATTCTGACAGAAGGCCACGAGACTTCGACCAGCGCGCAAAAATGGAGGCTCTAGACCCTTCCAGAGCCGAGATATCGAAGGTCAAAATTTGGACCTGAAAAAAAAAACATAAGGGGTAACACTGTCATTTTTTTTTTGGCCGAAATTTTGACCCCCTCCGATCTTCTTGAAACTCTGCATTCTGACAGAGGGCCACGAGACTTCGCGCAGCGCGCAAAAATGGAGGCTCTAGACCCTTCCAGAGCCGAGATATTGAAGGTCAAAATTTGGACCTGAAAAAAAAACATAAGGGGTAACACTGTCATTTTTTTTTTTGGCCGAAATTTTGACCCCCTCCGATCTTCTTGAAACTCTGCATTCTGACAGAGGGCCACGAGACTTCGACCAGCGCGCAAAAATGGAGGCTCTAGACCCTTCCAGAGCCGAGATATCGAAGGTCAAAATTTGGACCTGAAAAAAAAACATAAGGGGTAACACTGTCATTTTTTTTTTTTGGCCGAAATTTTGACCCCCTCCGATCTTCTTGAAACTCTGCATTCTTACAGAGGGCCACGAGACTTCGACCAGCGCGCAAAAATGGAGGCTCTAGACCCTTCCAGAGCCGAGATATCGAAGGTCAAAATTTGGACCTGAAAAAAAAACATAAGGGGTAACACTGTCATTTTTTTTTTTGGCCGAAATTTTGACCCCCTCCGATCTTCTTGAAACTCTGCATTCTGACAGAGGGCCACGAGACTTCGCGCAGCGCGCAAAAATGGAGGCTCTAGACCCTTCCAGAGCCGAGATATTGAAGGTCAAAATTTGGACCTGAAAAAAAAACATAAGGGGTAACACTGTCATTTTTTTTTTGGCCGAAATTTTGACCCCCTCCGATCTTCTTGAAACTCTGCATTCTGACAGAGGGCCACGAGACTTCGACCAGCGCGCAAAAATGGAGGCTCTAGACCCTTCCAGAGCCGAGATATCGAAGGTCAAAATTTGGACCTGAAAAAAAAACATAAGGGGTAACACTGTCATTTTTTTTTTTTGGCCGAAATTTTGACCCCCTCCGATCTTCTTGAAACTCTGCATTCTTACAGAGGGCCACGAGACTTCGACCAGCGCGCAAAAATGGAGGCTCTAGACCCTTCCAGAGCCGAGATATCGAAGGTCAAAATTTGGACCTGAAAAAAAAAACATAAGGGGTAACACTGTCATTTTTTTTTTTGGCCGAAATTTTGACCCCCTCCGATCTTCTTGAAACTCTGGATTCTGACAGAGGGCCACGAGACTTCGACCAGCGCGCAAAAATGGAGGCTCTAGACCCTTCCAGAGCCGAGATATCGAAGGTCAAAATTTGGACCTGAAAAAAAAAACATAAGGGGTAACACTGTCATTTTTTTTTTTTGGCCGAAATTTTGACCCCCTCCGATCTTCTTGAAACTCTGCATTCTGACAGAGGGCCACGAGACTTCACGCAGCGCGCAAAAATGGAGGCTCTAGACCCTTCCAGAGCCGAGATATTGAAGGTCAAAATTTGGACCTGAAAAAAAAACATAAGGGGTAACACTGTCATTTTTTTTTTGGCCGAAATTTTGACCCCCTCCGATCTTCTTGAAACTCTGCATTCTGACAGAGGGCCACGAGACTTCGCGCAGCGTGCAAAAATGGAGGCTCTAGACCCTTCCAGAGCCGAGATATTGAAGGTCAAAATTTGGACCTGAAAAAAAAACATAAGGGGTAACACTGTCATTTTTTTTTTTGGCCGAAATTTTGACCCCCTCCGATCTTCTTGAAACTCTGCATTCTGACAGAGGGCCACGAGACTTCGACCAGCGCGCAAAAATGGAGGCTCTAGACCCTTCCAGAGCCGAGATATCGAAGGTCAAAATTTGGACCTGAAAAAAAAAACATAAGGGGTAACACTGTCATTTTTTTTTTGGCCGAAATTTTGACCCCCTCCGATCTTCTTGAAACTCTGCATTCTTACAGAGGGCCACGAGACTTCGACCAGCGCGCAAAAATGGAGGCTCTAGACCCTTCCAGAGCCGAGATATCAAAGGTCAAAATTTGGACCTGAAAAAAAAACATAAGGGGTAACACTGTCATTTTTTTTTTTGGCCGAAATTTTGACCCCCTCCGATCTTCTTGAAACTCTGCATTCTGACAGAGGGCCACGAGACTTCGACCAGCGCGCAAAAATGGAGGCTCTAGACCCTTCCAGAGCCGAGATATCGAAGGTCAAAATTTGGACCTGAAAAAAAAACATAAGGGGTAACACTGTCATTTTTTTTTTTGGCCGAAATTTTGACCCCCTCCGATCTTCTTGAAACTCTGGATTCTGACAGAGGGCCACGAGACTTCGCGCAGCACGCAAAAATGGAGGCTCTAGACCCTTCCAGAGCCGAGATATCGAAGGTCAAAATTTGGACCTGAAAAAAAAACATAAGGGGTAACACTGTCATTTTTTTTTTTTTGGCCGAAATTTTGACCCCCTCCGATCTTCTTGAAACTCTGCATTCTGACAGAGGGCCACGAGACTTCGACCAGCGCGCAAAAATGGGGGCTCTAGACCCTTCCAGAGCCGAGATATCGAAGGTCAAAATTTGGACCTGAAAAAAAAAACATAAGGGGTAACACTGTCATTTTTTTTTTTTTGGCCGAAATTTTGACCCCCTCCGATCTTCTTGAAACTCTGCATTCTGACAGAGGGCCACGAGACTTCGACCAGCGCGCAAAAATGGGGGCTCTAGACCCTTCCAGAGCCGAGATATTGAAGGTCAAAATTTGGACCTGAAAAAAAAACATAAGGGGTAACACTGTCATTTTTTTTTTTTGGCCGAAATTTTGACCCCCTCCGATCTTCTTGAAACTCTGCATTCTGACAGAGGGCCACGAGACTTCGACCAGCGCGCAAAAATGGGGGCTCTAGACCCTTCCAGAGCCGAGATATCGAAGGTCAAAATTTGGACCTAAAAAAAAACATAAGGGGTAACACTGTCATTTTTTTTTTTTGGCCAAAATTTTGACCCCCTCCGATCTTCTTGAAACTCTGCATTCTGACAGAGGGCCACGAGACTTTGCGCAGCGCGCAAAAATGGAGGCTCTAGACCCTTCCAGAGCCGAGATATTGAAGGTCAAAATTTGGACCTGAAAAAAAAACATAAGGGGTAACACTGTCATTTTTTTTTTTTGCCGAAATTTTGACCCCCTCCGATCTTCTTGAAACTCTGCATTCTGACAGAGGGCCACGAGACTTCGCGCAGCGCGCAAAAATGGAGGTTCTAGACCCTTCCAGAGCCGAGATATTGAAGGTCAAAATTTGGACCTGAAAAAAAAACATAAGGGGTAACACTGTCATTTTTTTTTTTGGCCGAAATTTTGACCCCCT
Organism: Cyprinella venusta; assembly: GCA_038021265.1. Classification (NCBI taxonomy): domain Eukaryota; kingdom Metazoa; phylum Chordata; class Actinopteri; order Cypriniformes; family Leuciscidae; genus Cyprinella; species Cyprinella venusta. The sequence continues at coordinate 717,375 of CM075865.1, forward strand.
CCGATCTTCTTGAAACTCTGGATTCTGACAGAGGGCCACGAGACTTCGCGCAGCACGCAAAAATGGAGGCTCTAGACCCTTCCAGAGCCGAGATATTGAAGGTCAAAATTTGGACCTGAAAAAAAAACATAAGGGGTAACACTGTCATTTTTTTTTTTGGCCGAAATTTTGACCCCCTCCGATCTTCTTGAAACTCTGGATTCTGACAGAGGGCCACGAGACTTCGCGCAGCATGCAAAAATGGAGGCTCTAGACCCTTCCAGAGCCGAGATATTGAAGGTCAAAATTTGGACCTGAAAAAAAAAAACATAAGGGGTAACACTGTCATTTTTTTTTTTTTGGCCGAAATTTTGACCCCCTCCGATCTTCTTGAAACTCTGCATTCTGACAGAGGGCCACGAGACTTCGACCAGCGCGCAAAAATGGAGGCTCTAGACCCTTCCAGAGCCGAGATATCGAAGGTCAAAATTTGGACCTGAAAAAAAAACATAAGGGGTAACACTGTCATTTTTTTTTTGGCCGAAATTTTGACCCCCTCCGATCTTCTTGAAACTCTGCATTCTTACAGAGGGCCACGAGACTTCGACCAGCGCGCAAAAATGGAGGCTCTAGACCCTTCCAGAGCCGAGATATCGAAGGTCAAAATTTGGACCTGAAAAAAAAAACATAAGGGGTAACACTGTCATTTTTTTTTTTGGCCGAAATTTTGACCCCCTCCAATCTTCTTGAAACTCTGCATTCTGACAGAGGGCCACGAGACTTCGCGCAGCGCGCAAAAATGGAGGCTCTAGACCCTTCCAGGGCCGAGATATCGAAGGTCAAAATTTGGACCTGAAAAAAAAACATAAGGGGTAACACTGTCATTTTTTTTTTTGGCCGAAATTTTGACCCCCTCCAATCTTCTTGAAACTCTGCATTCTGACAGAGGGCCACGAGACTTCGACCAGCGCGCAAAAATGGAGGCTCTAGACCCTTCCAGAGCCGAGATATCGAAGGTCAAAATTTGGACCTGAAAAAAAAAACATAAGGGGTAACACTGTCATTTTTTTTTTTTTTGGCCGAAATTTTGACCCCCTCCGATCTTCTTGAAACTCTGCATTCTTACAGAGGGCCACGAGACTTCGGCCAGCGCGCAAAAATGGAGGCTCTAGACCCTTCCAGAGCCGAGATATCGAAGGTCAAAATTTGGACCTGAAAAAAAAACATAAGGGGTAACACTGTCATTTTTTTTTTTGGCCGAAATTTTGACCCCCTCCGATCTTCTTGAAACTCTGCATTCTGACAGAGGGCCACGAGACTTCGACCAGCGCGCAAAAATGGAGGCTCTAGACCCTTCCAGAGCCGAGATATCGAAGGTCAAAATTTGGACCTGAAAAAAAAACATAAGGGGTAACACTGTCATTTTTTTTTTTTGGCCGAAATTTTGACCCCCTCCGATCTTCTTGAAACTCTGCATTCTTACAGAGGGCCACGAGACTTCGACCAGCGCGCAAAAATGGAGGCTCTAGACCCTTCCAGACCCGAGATATCGAAGGTCAAAATTTGGACCTGAAAAAAAAAACATAAGGGGTAACACTGTCATTTTTTTTTTGGCCGAAATTTTGACCCCCTCCGATCTTCTTGAAACTCTGGATTCTGACAGAGGGCCACGAGACTTCGACCAGCGCGCAAAAATGGAGGCTCTAGACCCTTCCAGAGCCGAGATATCGAAGGTCAAAATTTGGACCTGAAAAAAAAACATAAGGGGTAACACTGTCATTTTTTTTTTTTGGCCGAAATTTTGACCCCCTCCGATCTTCTTGAAACTCTGCATTCTTACAGAGGGCCACGAGACTTCGACCAGCGCGCAAAAATGGAGGCTCTAGACCCTTCCAGAGCCGAGATATCGAAGGTCAAAATTTGGACCTGAAAAAAAAAACATAAGGGGTAACACTGTCATTTTTTTTTTTTTGGCCGAAATTTTGACCCCCTCCGATCTTCTTGAAACTCTGCATTCTGACAGAGGGCCACGAGACTTCGCGCAGCGTGCAAAAATGGAGGCTCTAGACCCTTCCAGAGCCGAGATATCGAAGGTCAAAATTTGGACCTGAAAAAAAAACATAAGGGGTAACACTGTCATTTTTTTTTTTTTTGGCCGAAATTTTGACCCCCTCCGATCTTCTTGAAACTCTGCATTCTTACAGAGGGCCACGAGACTTCGACCAGCGCGCAAAAATGGAGGCTCTAGACCCTTCCAGAGCCGAGATATCGAAGGTCAAAATTTGGACCTGAAAAAAAAACATAAGGGGTAACACTGTCATTTTTTTTTTTTGGCCGAAATTTTGACCCCCTCCGATCTTCTTGAAACTCTGCATTCTGACAGAGGGCCACGAGACTTCGACCAGCGCGCAAAAATGGAGGCTCTAGACCCTTCCAGAGCCGAGATATCGAAGGTCAAAATTTGGACCTGAAAAAAAAACATAAGGGGTAACACTGTCATTTTTTTTTTGGCCGAAATTTTGACCCCCTCCGATCTTCTTGAAACTCTGCATTCTGACAGAGGGCCACGAGACTTCGACCAGCGCGCAAAAATGGAGGCTCTAGACCCTTCCAGAGCCGAGATATCGAAGGTCAAAATTTGGACCTGAAAAAAAAACATAAGGGGTAACACTGTCATTTTTTTTTTTGGCCGAAATTTTGACCCCCTCCGATCTTCTTGAAACTCTGCATTCTTACAGAGGGCCACGAGACTTCGACCAGCGCGCAAAAATGGAGGCTCTAGACCCTTCCAGAGCCGAGATATCGAAGGTCAAAATTTGGACCTGAAAAAAAAAACATAAGGGGTAACACTGTCATTTTTTTTTTGGCCGAAATTTTGACCCCCTCCGATCTTCTTGAAACTCTGGATTCTGACAGAGGGCCACGAGACCTCGACCAGCGCGCAAAAATGGAGGCTCTAGACCCTTCCAGAGCCGAGATATCGAAGGTCAAAATTTGGACCTGAAAAAAAAAACATAAGGGGTAACACTGTCATTTTTTTTTTTGGCCGAAATTTTGACCCCCTCCGATCTTCTTGAAACTCTGCATTCTGACAGAGGGCCACGAGACTTCGCGCAGCGCGCAAAAATGGAGGCTCTAGACCCTTCCAGAGCCGAGATATTGAAGGTCAAAATTTGGACCTGAAAAAAAAACATAAGGGGTAACACTGTCATTTTTTTTTTTGGCCGAAATTTTGACCCCCTCCGATCTTCTTGAAACTCTGCATTCTTACAGAGGGCCACGAGACTTCGACCAGCGCGCAAAAATGGAGGCTCTAGACCCTTCCAGAGCCGAGATATCGAAGGTCAAAATTTGGACCTGAAAAAAAAAACATAAGGGGTAACACTGTCATTTTTTTTTTGGCCGAAATTTTGACCCCCTCCGATCTTCTTGAAACTCTGGATTCTGACAGAGGGCCACGAGACTTCGCGCAGCGCGCAAAAATGGAGGCTCTAGACCCTTCCAGAGCCGAGATATCGAAGGTCAAAATTTGGACCTGAAAAAAAAAACATAAGGGGTAACACTGTCATTTTTTTTTTTGGCCGAAATTTTGACCCCCTCCGATCTTCTTGAAACTCTGCATTCTGACAGAGGGCCACGAGACTTCGCGCAGCGCGCAAAAATGGAGGCTCTAGACCCTTCCAGAGCCGAGATATTGAAGGTCAAAATTTGGACCTGAAAAAAAAACATAAGGGGTAACACTGTCATTTTTTTTTTTTTTTGCCGAAATTTTGACCCCCTCCGATCTTCTTGAAACTCTGCATTCTGACAGAGGGCCACGAGACTTCGCGCAGCGCGCAAAAATGGAGGTTCTAGACCCTTCCAGAGCCGAGATATTGAAGGTCAAAATTTGGACCTGAAAAAAAAAACATAAGGGGTAACACTGTCATTTTTTTTTTTGGCCGAAATTTTGACCCCCTCCGATCTTCTTGAAACTCTGGATTCTGACAGAGGGCCACGAGACTTCGCGCAGCGCGCAAAAATGGAGGCTCTAGACCCTTCCAGAGCCGAGATATTGAAGGTCAAAATTTGGACCTGAAAAAAAAAACATAAGGGGTAACACTGTCATTTTTTTTTTTTTGGCCGAAATTTTGACCCCCTCCGATCTTCTTGAAACTCTGCATTCTGACAGAGGGCCACGAGACTTCGACCAGCGCGCAAAAATGGAGGCTCTAGACCCTTCCAGAGCCGAGATATCGAAGGTCAAAATTTGGACCTGAAAAAAAAAAACATAAGGGGTAACACTGTCATTTTTTTTTGGCCGAAATTTTGACCCCCTCCGATCTTCTTGAAACTCTGCATTCTTACAGAGGGCCACGAGACTTCGACCAGCGCGCAAAAATGGAGGCTCTAGACCCTTCCAGAGCCGAGATATCGAAGGTCAAAATTTGGACCTGAAAAAAAAAAACATAAGGGGTAACACTGTCATTTTTTTTTTTGGCCGAAATTTTGACCCCCTCCGATCTTCTTGAAACTCTGGATTCTGACAGAGGGCCACGAGACTTCGCGCAGCGCGCAAAAATGGAGGCTCTAGACCCTTCCAGAGCCGAGATATCGAAGGTCAAAATTTGGACCTGAAAAAAAAACATAAGGGGTAACACTGTCATTTTTTTTTTTTGGCCGAAATTTTGACCCCCTCCGATCTTCTTGAAACTCTGCATTCTTACAGAGGGCCACGAGACTTCGACCAGCACGCAAAAATGGAGGCTCTAGACCCTTCCAGAGCCGAGATATCGAAGGTCAAAATTTGGACCTGAAAAAAAAACATAAGGGGTAACACTGTCATTTTTTTTTTGGCCGAAATTTTGACCCCCTCCGATCTTCTTGAAACTCTGCATTCTGACAGAGGGCCACGAGACTTCGACCAGCGCGCAAAAATGGAGGCTCTAGACCCTTCCAGAGCCGAGATATCGAAGGTCAAAATTTGGACCTGAAAAAAAAACATAAGGGGTAACACTGTCATTTTTTTTTTGGGCGAAATTTTGACCCCCTCCGATCTTCTTGAAACTCTGCATTCTTACAGAGGGCCACGAGACTTCGACCAGCGCGCAAAAATGGAGGCTCTAGACCCTTCCAGAGCCGAGATATTGAAGGTCAAAATTTGGACCTGAAAAAAAAAACATAAGGGGTAACACTGTCATTTTTTTTTTTGGCCGAAATTTTGACCCCCTCCGATCTTCTTGAAACTCTGGATTCTGACAGAGGGCCACGAGACTTCGCGCAGCGCGCAAAAATGGAGGCTCTAGACCCTTCCAGAGCCGAGATATCGAAGGTCAAAATTTGGACCTGAAAAAAAAAACATAAGGGGTAACACTGTCATTTTTTTTTTTTGGCCGAAATTTTGACCCCCTCCGATCTTCTTGAAACTCTGGATTCTGACAGAGGGCCACGAGACTTCGCGCAGCGCGCAAAAATGGAGGCTCTAGACCCTTCCAGAGCCGAGATATCGAAGGTCAAAATTTGGACCTGAAAAAAAAACATAAGGGGTAACACTGTCATTTTTTTTTTTGGCCGAAATTTTGACCCCCTCCGATCTTCTTGAAACTCTGCATTCTGACAGAGGGCCACGAGACTTTGCGCAGCGTGCAAAAATGGAGGCTCTAGACCCTTCCAGAGCCGAGATATTGAAGGTCAAAATTTGGACCTGAAAAAAAAACATAAGGGGTAACACTGTCATTTTTTTTTTTGGCCGAAATTTTGACCCCCTCCGATCTTCTTGAAACTCTGCATTCTTACAGAGGGCCACGAGACTTCGACCAGCGCGCAAAAATGGAGGCTCTAGACCCTTCCAGAGCCGAGATATCGAAGGTCAAAATTTGGACCTGAAAAAAAAAAACATAAGGGGTAACACTGTCATTTTTTTTTTTGGCCGAAATTTTGACCCCCTCCGATCTTCTTGAAACTCTGGATTCTGACAGAGGGCCACGAGACTTCGCGCAGCGCGCAAAAATGGAGGCTCTAGACCCTTCCAGAGCCGAGATATCGAAGGTCAAAATTTGGACCTGAAAAAAAAACATAAGGGGTAACACTGTCATTTTTTTTTTTTTGGCCGAAATTTTGACCCCCTCCGATCTTCTTGAAACTCTGCATTCTTACAGAGGGCCACGAGACTTCGACCAGCGCGCAAAAATGGAGGCTCTAGACCCTTCCAGAGCCGAGATATCGAAGGTCAAAATTTGGACCTGAAAAAAAAACATAAGGGGTAACACTGTCATTTTTTTTTTTGGCCGAAATTTTGACCCCCTCCGATCTTCTTGAAACTCTGCATTCTGACAGAGGGCCACGAGACTTCGACCAGCGCGCAAAAATGGAGGCTCTAGACCCTTCCAGAGCCGAGATATCGAAGGTCAAAATTTGGACCTGAAAAAAAAAACATAAGGGGTAACACTGTCATTTTTTTTTTTGGCCGAAATTTTGACCCCCTCCGATCTTCTTGAAACTCTGGATTCTGACAGAGGGCCACGAGACTTCGCGCAGCGCGCAAAAATGGAGGCTCTAGACCCTTCCAGAGCCGAGATATCGAAGGTCAAAATTTGGACCTGAAAAAAAAACATAAGGGGTAACACTGTCATTTTTTTTTTGGCCGAAATTTTGACCCCCTCCGATCTTCTTGAAACTCTGCATTCTTACAGAGGGCCACGAGACTTCGACCAGCGCGCAAAAATGGAGGCTCTAGACCCTTCCAGAGCCGAGATATCGAAGGTCAAAATTTGGACCTGAAAAAAAAACATAAGGGGTAACACTGTCATTTTTTTTTTGGCCGAAATTTTGACCCCCTCCGATCTTCTTGAAACTCTGCATTCTGACAGAGGGCCACGAGACTTCGACCAGCGCGCAAAAATGGAGGCTCTAGACCCTTCCAGAGCCGAGATATCGAAGGTCAAAATTTGGACCTGAAAAAAAAAAACATAAGGGGTAACACTGTCATTTTTTTTTTGGCCGAAATTTTGACCCCCTCCGATCTTCTTGAAACTCTGCATTCTTACAGAGGGCCACGAGACTTCGACCAGCGCGCAAAAATGGAGGCTCTAGACCCTTCCAGAGCCGAGATATCGAAGGTCAAAATTTGGACCTGAAAAAAAAAAACATAAGGGGTAACACTGTCATTTTTTTTTTGGCCGAAATTTTGACCCCCTCCGATCTTCTTGAAACTCTGGATTCTGACAGAGGGCCACGAGATTTCGCGCAGCGCGCAAAAATGGAGGCTCTAGACCCTTCCAGAGCCGAGATATCGAAGGTCAAAATTTGGACCTGAAAAAAAAAACATAAGGGGTAACACTGTCATTTTTTTTTTTTGCCGAAATTTTGACCCCCTCCGATCTTCTTGAAACTCTGCATTCTGACAGAGGGCCACGAGACTTCGCGCAGCGCGCAAAAATGGAGGTTCTAGACCCTTCCAGAGCCGAGATATTGAAGGTCAAAATTTGGACCTGAAAAAAAAACATAAGGGGTAACACTGTCATTTTTTTTTTTGGCCGAAATTTTGACCCCCTCCGATCTTCTTGAAACTCTGGATTCTGACAGAGGGCCACGAGACTTCGCGCAGCGCGCAAAAATGGAGGCTCTAGACCCTTCCAGAGCCGAGATATCGAAGGTCAAAATTTGGACCTGAAAAAAAAACATAAGGGGTAACACTGTCATTTTTTTTTTTGGCCGAAATTTTGACCCCCTCCGATCTTCTTGAAACTCTGCATTCTTACAGAGGGCCACGAGACTTCGACCAGCGCGCAAAAATGGAGGCTCTAGACCCTTCCAGAGCCGAGATATCGAAGGTCAAAATTTGGACCTGAAAAAAAAAAACATAAGGGGTAACACTGTCATTTTTTTTTTTGGCCGAAATTTTGACCCCCTCCGATCTTCTTGAAACTCTGGATTCTGACAGAGGGCCACGAGACTTCGCGCAGCGCGCAAAAATGGAGGCTCTAGACCCTTCCAGAGCCGAGATATCGAAGGTCAAAATTTGGACCTGAAAAAAAAAACATAAGGGGTAACACTGTCATTTTTTTTTTGGCCGAAATTTTGACCCCCTCCGATCTTCTTGAAACTCTGCATTCTGACAGAGGGCCACGAGACTTCGCGCAGCGCGCAAAAATGGAGGCTCTAGACCCTTCCAGAGCCGAGATATTGAAGGTCAAAATTTGGACCTGAAAAAAAAACATAAGGGGTAACACTGTCATTTTTTTTTTTGGCCGAAATTTTGACCCCCTCCGATCTTCTTGAAACTCTGCATTCTGACAGAGGGCCACGAGACTTCGACCAGCGCGCAAAAATGGAGGCTCTAGACCCTTCCAGAGCCGAGATATCGAAGGTCAAAATTTGGACCTGAAAAAAAAAAACATAAGGGGTAACACTGTCATTTTTTTTTTTTTGGCCGAAATTTTGACCCCCTCCGATCTTCTTGAAACTCTGCATTCTTACAGAGGGCCACGAGACTTCGACCAGCGCGCAAAAATGGAGGCTCTAGACCCTTCCAGAGCCGAGATATCGAAGGTCAAAATTTGGACCTGAAAAAAAAAACATAAGGGGTAACACTGTCATTTTTTTTTTTGGCCGAAATTTTGACCCCCTCCGATCTTCTTGAAACTCTGCATTCTGACAGAGGGCCACGAGACTTCGACCAGCGCGCAAAAATGGAGGCTCTAGACCCTTCCAGAGCCGAGATATCGAAGGTCAAAATTTGGACCTGAAAAAAAAACATAAGGGGTAACACTGTCATTTTTTTTTTTTTGCCGAAATTTTGACCCCCTCCGATCTTCTTGAAACTCTGCATTCTGACAGAGGGCCACGAGACTTCGCGCAGCGCGCAAAAATGGAGGTTCTAGACCCTTCCAGAGCCGAGATATTGAAGGTCAAAATTTGGACCTGAAAAAAAAACATAAGGGGTAACACTGTCATTTTTTTTTTGGCCGAAATTTTGACCCCCTCCGATCTTCTTGAAACTCTGGATTCTGACAGAGGGCCACGAGACTTTGCGCAGCGCGCAAAAATGGAGGCTCTAGACCCTTCCAGAGCCGAGATAATGAAGGTCAAAATTTGGACCTGAAAAAAAAACATAAGGGGTAACACTGTCATTTTTTTTTTTTGGCCGAAATTTTGACCCCCTCCGATCTTCTTGAAACTCTACATTCTGACAGAGGGCCACGAGACTTCGCGCAGCGCGCAAAAATGGAGGCTCTAGACCCTTCCAGAGCCGAGATATTGAAGGTCAAAATTTGGACCTGAAAAAAAAACATAAGGGGTAACACTGTCATTTTTTTTTTTGGCCGAAATTTTGACCCCCTCCGATCTTCTTGAAACTCTGCATTCTTACAGAGGGCCACGAGACTTCGCGCAGCGCGCAAAAATGGAGGCTCTAGACCCTTCCAGAGCCGAGATATCGAAGGTCAAAATTTGGACCTGAAAAAAAAACATAAGGGGTAACACTGTCATTTTTTTTTTTTGGCCGAAATTTTGACCCCCTCCGATCTTCTTGAAACTCTGCATTCTTACAGAGGGCCACGAGACTTCGCGCAGCGCGCAAAAATGGAGGCTCTAGACCCTTCCAGAGCCGAGATATTGAAGGTCAAAATTTGGACCTGAAAAAAAAAACATAAGGGGTAACACTGTCATTTTTTTTTTTTGGCCGAAATTTTGACCCCCTCCAATCTTCTTGAAACTCTGCATTCTGACAGAGGGCCACGAGACTTCGACCAGCGCGCAAAAATGGGGGCTCTAGACCCTTCCAGAGCCGAGATATCGAAGGTCAAAATTTGGACCTAAAAAAAACATAAGGGGTAACACTGTCATTTTTTTTTTTGGCCGAAATTTTGACCCCCTCCGATCTTCTTGAAACTCTGCATTCTGACAGAGGGCCACGAGACTTTGCGCAGCGCGCAAAAATGGAGCCTCTAGACCCTTCCAGAGCCGAGATATTGAAGGTCAAAATTTGGACCTGAAAAAAAAACATAAGGGGTAACACTGTCATTTTTTTTTTTTTGCCGAAATTTTGACCCCCTCCGATCTTCTTGAAACTCTGCATTCTGACAGAGGGCCACGAGACTTCGCGCAGCGCGCAAAAATGGAGGCTCTAGACCCTTCCAGAGCCGAGATATCGAAGGTCAAAATTTGGACCTGAAAAAAAAAACATAAGGGGTAACACTGTCATTTTTTTTTTTTGGCCGAAATTTTGACCCCCTCCGATCTTCTTGAAACTCTGGATTCTGACAGAGGGCCACGAGACTTCGCGCAGCGCGCAAAAATGGAGGCTCTAGACCCTTCCAGAGCCGAGATATCGAAGGTCAAAATTTGGACCTGAAAAAAAAACATAAGGGGTAACACTGTCATTTTTTTTTTTGGCCGAAATTTTGACCCCCTCCGATCTTCTTGAAACTCTGCATTCTGACAGAGGGCCACGAGACTTTGCGCAGCGTGCAAAAATGGAGGCTCTAGACCCTTCCAGATCCGAGATATTGAAGGTCAAAATTTGGACCTGAAAAAAAAACATAAGGGGTAACACTGTCATTTTTTTTTTTGGCCGAAATTTTGACCCCCTCCGATCTTCTTGAAACTCTGCATTCTTACAGAGGGCCACGAGACTTCGACCAGCGCGCAAAAATGGAGGATCTAGACCCTTCCAGAGCCGAGATATCGAAGGTCAAAATTTGGACCTGAAAAAAAAAACATAAGGGGTAACACTGTCATTTTTTTTTTTGGCCGAAATTTTGACCCCCTCCGATCTTCTTGAAACTCTGGATTCTGACAGAGGGCCACGAGACTTCGCGCAGCGCGCAAAAATGGAGGCTCTAGACCCTTCCAGAGCCGAGATATCGAAGGTCAAAATTTGGACCTGAAAAAAAAACATAAGGGGTAACACTGTCATTTTTTTTTTTTTGGCCGAAATTTTGACCCCCTCCGATCTTCTTGAAACTCTGCATTCTTACAGAGGGCCACGAGACTTCGACCAGCGCGCAAAAATGGAGGCTCTAGACCCTTCCAGAGCCGAGATATCGAAGGTCAAAATTTGGACCTGAAAAAAAAACATAAGGGGTAACACTGTCATTTTTTTTTTGGCCGAAATTTTGACCCCCTCCGATCTTCTTGAAACTCTGCATTCTGACAGAGGGCCACGAGACTTCGCGCAGCGCGCAAAAATGGAGGCTCTAGACCCTTCCAGAGCCGAGATATCGAAGGTCAAAATTTGGACCTGAAAAAAAAACATAAGGGGTAACACTGTCATTTTTTTTTTTGGCCGAAATTTTGACCCCCTCCGATCTTCTTGAAACTCTGCATTCTGACAGAGGGCCACGAGACTTTGCGCAGCGTGCAAAAATGGAGGCTCTAGACCCTTCCAGATCCGAGATATTGAAGGTCAAAATTTGGACCTGAAAAAAAAACATAAGGGGTAACACTGTCATTTTTTTTTTTGGCCGAAATTTTGACCCCCTCCGATCTTCTTGAAACTCTGCATTCTTACAGAGGGCCACGAGACTTCGACCAGCGCGCAAAAATGGAGGCTCTAGACCCTTCCAGAGCCGAGATATCGAAGGTCAAAATTTGGACCTGAAAAAAAAACATAAGGGGTAACACTGTCATTTTTTTTTTTTTGGCCGAAATTTTGACCCCCTCCGATCTTCTTGAAACTCTGCATTCTTACAGAGGGCCACGAGACTTCGACCAGCGCGCAAAAATGGAGGCTCTAGACCCTTCCAGAGCCGAGATATCGAAGGTCAAAATTTGGACCTGAAAAAAAAAAACATAAGGGGTAACACTGTCATTTTTTTTTTGGCCGAAATTTTGACCCCCTCCGATCTTCTTGAAACTCTGGATTCTGACAGAGGGCCACGAGACTTCGCGCAGCGCGCAAAAATGGAGGCTCTAGACCCTTCCAGAGCCGAGATATCGAAGGTCAAAATTTGGACCTGAAAAAAAAAACATAAGGGGTAACACTGTCATTTTTTTTTTGGCCGAAATTTTGACCCCCTCCGATCTTCTTGAAACTCTGCATTCTGACAGAGGGCCACGAGACTTCGACCAGCGCGCAAAAATGGAGGCTCTAGACCCTTCCAGAGCCGAGATATCGAAGGTCAAAATTTGGACCTGAAAAAAAAAACATAAGGGGTAACACTGTCATTTTTTTTTTTGGCCGAAATTTTGACCTCCTCCGATCTTCTTGAAACTCTGGATTCTGACAGAGGGCCACGAGACTTCGCGCAGCGCGCAAAAATGGAGGCTCTAGACCCTTCCAGAGCCGAGATATCGAAGGTCAAAATTTGGACCTGAAAAAAAAAACATAAGGGGTAACACTGTCATTTTTTTTTTGGCCGAAATTTTGACCCCCTCCGATCTTCTTGAAACTCTGCATTCTGACAGAGGGCCACGAGACTTCGACCAGCGCGCAAAAATGGAGGCTCTAGACCCTTCCAGAGCCGAGATATCGAAGGTCAAAATTTGGACCTGAAAAAAAAACATAAGGGGTAACACTGTCATTTTTTTTTTTTGGCCGAAATTTTGACCCCCTCCGATCTTCTTGAAACTCTGCATTCTTACAGAGGGCCACGAGACTTCGACCAGCGCGCAAAAATGGAGGCTCTAGACCCTTCCAGAGCCGAGATATCGAAGGTCAAAATTTGGACCTGAAAAAAAAACATAAGGGGTAACACTGTCATTTTTTTTTTGGCCGAAATTTTGACCCCCTCCGATCTTCTTGAAACTCTGCATTCTGACAGAGGGCCACGAGACTTCGACCAGCGCGCAAAAATGGAGGCTCTAGACCCTTCCAGAGCCGAGATATCGAAGGTCAAAATTTGGACCTGAAAAAAAAAACATAAGGGGTAACACTGTCATTTTTTTTTTTGGCCGAAATTTTGACCCCCTCCGATCTTCTTGAAACTCTGGATTCTGACAGAGGGCCACGAGACTTCGACCAGCGCGCAAAAATGGAGGCTCTAGACCCTTCCAGAGCCGAGATATCGAAGGTCAAAATTTGGACCTGAAAAAAAAAACATAAGGGGTAACACTGTCATTTTTTTTTTTTTGGCCGAAATTTTGACCCCCTCCGATCTTCTTGAAACTCTGCATTCTTACAGAGGGCCACGAGACTTCGACCAGCGCGCAAAAATGGAGGCTCTAGACCCTTCCAGAGCCGAGATATCGAAGGTCAAAATTTGGACCTGAAAAAAAAAACATAAGGGGTAACACTGTCATTTTTTTTTTTGGCCGAAATTTTGACCCCCTCCGATCTTCTTGAAACTCTGCATTCTGACAGAGGGCCACGAGACTTCGACCAGCGCGCAAAAATGGAGGCTCTAGACCCTTCCAGAGCCGAGATATCGAAGGTCAAAATTTGGACCTGAAAAAAAAAACATAAGGGGTAACACTGTCATTTTTTTTTTTTTGCCGAAATTTTGACCCCCTCCGATCTTCTTGAAACTCTGCATTCTGACAGAGGGCCACGAGACTTCGCGCAGCGCGCAAAAATGGAGGTTCTAGACCCTTCCAGAGCCGAGATATTGAAGGTCAAAATTTGGACCTGAAAAAAAAACATAAGGGGTAACACTGTCATTTTTTTTTTGGCCGAAATTTTGACCCCCTCCGATCTTCTTGAAACTCTGGATTCTGACAGAGGGCCACGAGACTTTGCGCAGCGCGCAAAAATGGAGGCTCTAGACCCTTCCAGAGCCGAGATATTGAAGGTCAAAATTTGGACCTGAAAAAAAAACATAAGGGGTAACACTGTCATTTTTTTTTTTTGGCCGAAATTTTGACCCCCTCCGATCTTCTTGAAACTCTACATTCTGACAGAGGGCCACGAGACTTCGCGCAGCGCGCAAAAATGGAGGCTCTAGACCCTTCCAGAGCCGAGATATTGAAGGTCAAAATTTGGACCTGAAAAAAAAACATAAGGGGTAACACTGTCATTTTTTTTTTTGGCCGAAATTTTGACCCCCTCCGATCTTCTTGAAACTCTGCATTCTGACAGAGGGCCACGAGACTTCGACCAGCGCGCAAAAATGGAGGCTCTAGACCCTTCCAGAGCCGAGATATCGAAGGTCAAAATTTGGACCTGAAAAAAAAACATAAGGGGTAACACTGTCATTTTTTTTTTTTTGGCCGAAATTTTGACCCCCTCCGATCTTCTTGAAACTCTGCATTCTTACAGAGGGCCACGAGACTTCGCGCAGCGCGCAAAAATGGAGGCTCTAGACCCTTCCAGAGCCGAGATATTGAAGGTCAAAATTTGGACCTGAAAAAAAAAACATAAGGGGTAACACTGTCATTTTTTTTTTTTTGGCCGAAATTTTGACCCCCTCCAATCTTCTTGAAACTCTGCATTCTGACAGAGGGCCACGAGACTTCGACCAGCGCGCAAAAATGGGGGCTCTAGACCCTTCCAGAGCCGAGATATCGAAGGTCAAAATTTGGACCTAAAAAAAACATAAGGGGTAACACTGTCATTTTTTTTTTGGCCGAAATTTTGACCCCCTCCGATCTTCTTGAAACTCTGCATTCTGACAGAGGGCCACGAGACTTTGCGCAGCGCGCAAAAATGGAGGCTCTAGACACTTCCAGAGCCGAGATATTGAAGGTCAAAATTTGGACCTGAAAAAAAAACATAAGGGGTAACACTGTCATTTTTTTTTTTTTGCCGAAATTTTGACCCCCTCCGATCTTCTTGAAACTCTGCATTCTGACAGAGGGCCACGAGACTTCGCGCAGCGCGCAAAAATGGAGGTTCTAGACCCTTCCAGAGCCGAGATATTGAAGGTCAAAATTTGGACCTGAAAAAAAAACATAAGGGGTAACACTGTCATTTTTTTTTTGGCCGAAATTTTGACCCCCTCCGATCTTCTTGAAACTCTGGATTCTGACAGAGGGCCACGAGACTTCGCGCAGCACGCAAAAATGGAGGCTCTAGACCCTTCCAGAGCCGAGATATTGAAGGTCAAAATTTGGACCTGAAAAAAAAAACATAAGGGGTAACACTGTCATTTTTTTTTTTTGGCCGAAATTTTGACCCCCTCCGATCTTCTTGAAACTCTGCATTCTGACAGAGGGCCACGAGACTTCGACCAGCGCGCAAAAATGGAGGCTCTAGACCCTTCCAGAGCCGAGATATCGAAGGTCAAAATTTGGACCTGAAAAAAAAACATAAGGGGTAACACTGTCATTTTTTTTTTTGGCCGAAATTTTGACCCCCCCCGATCTTCTTGAAACTCTGCATTCTTACAGAGGGCCACGAGACTTCGACCAGCGCGCAAAAATGGAGGCTCTAGACCCTTCCAGAGCCGAGATATCGAAGGTCAAAATTTGGACCTGAAAAAAAAACATAAGGGGTAACACTGTCATTTTTTTTTTTGGCCGAAATTTTGACCCCCTCCGATCTTCTTGAAACTCTGGATTCTGACAGAGGGCCACGAGACTTCGCGCAGCGCGCAAAAATGGAGGCTCTAGACCCTTCCAGAGCCGAGATATTGAAGGTCAAAATTTGGACCTGAAAAAAAAACATAAGGGGTAACACTGTCATTTTTTTTTTTGGCCGAAATTTTGACCCCCTCCGATCTTCTTGAAACTCTGCATTCTGACAGAGGGCCACGAGACTTCGCGCAGCGCGCAAAAATGGAGGCTCTAGACCCTTCCAGAGCCGAGATATTGAAGGTCAAAATTTGGACCTGAAAAAAAAACATAAGGGGTAACACTGTCATTTTTTTTTTTGGCCGAAATTTTGACCCCCTCCGATCTTCTTGAAACTCTGCATTCTGACAGAGGGCCACGAGACTTCGACCAGCGCGCAAAAATGGAGGCTCTAGACCCTTCCAGAGCCGAGATATCGAAGGTCAAAATTTGGACCTGAAAAAAAAAACATAAGGGGTAACACTGTCATTTTTTTTTTTTGGCTGAAATTTTGACCCCCTCCGATCTTCTTGAAACTCTGCATTCTGACAGAGGGCCACGAGACTTCGCGCAGCGCGCAAAAATGGAGGCTCTAGACCCTTCCAGAGCCGAGATATTGAAGGTCAAAATTTGGACCTGAAAAAAAAACATAAGGGGTAACACTGTCATTTTTTTTTTTTGGCCGAAATTTTGACCCCCTCCGATCTTCTTGAAACTCTGCATTCTTACAGAGGGCCACGAGACTTCGACCAGCGCGCAAAAATGGAGGCTCTAGACCCTTCCAGAGCCGAGATATCGAAGGTCAAAATTTGGACCTGAAAAAAAAACATAAGGGGTAACACTGTCATTTTTTTTTTTTGGCCGAAATTTTGACCCCCTCCGATCTTCTTGAAACTCTGCATTCTTACAGAGGGCCACGAGACTTCGACCAGCACGCAAAAATGGAGGCTCTAGACCCTTCCAGAGCCGAGATATCGAAGGTCAAAATTTGTACCTGAAAAAAAAAACATAAGGGGTAACACTGTCATTTTTTTTTTTGGCCGAAATTTTGACCCCCTCCGATCTTCTTGAAACTCTGCATTCTGACAGAGGGCCACGAGACTTCGACCAGCGCGCAAAAATGGAGGCTCTAGACCCTTCCAGAGCCGAGATATCGAAGGTCAAAATTTGGACCTGAAAAAAAAAACATAAGGGGTAACACTGTCATTTTTTTTTTTGGCCGAAATTTTGACCCCCTCCGATCTTCTTGAAACTCTGCATTCTGACAGAGGGCCACGAGACTTCGACCAGCGCGCAAAAATGGAGGCTCTAGACCCTTCCAGAGCCGAGATATTGAAGGTCAAAATTTGGACCTGAAAAAAAAACATAAGGGGTAACACTGTCATTTTTTTTTTTTGGCCGAAATTTTGACCCCCTCCGATCTTCTTGAAACTCTGCATTCTGACAGAGGGCCACGAGACTTCGCGCAGCGCGCAAAAATGGAGGCTCTAGACCCTTCCAGAGCCGAGATATCGAAGGTCAAAATTTGGACCTGAAAAAAAAAACATAAGGGGTAACACTGTCATTTTTTTTTTGGCCGAAATTTTGACCCCCTCCGATCTTCTTGAAACTCTGCATTCTGACAGAGGGCCACGAGACTTCGACCAGCGCGCAAAAATGGAGGCTCTAGACCCTTCCAGAGCCGAGATATCGAAGGTCAAAATTTGGACCTGAAAAAAAAAACATAAGGGGTAACACTGTCATTTTTTTTTTTGGCCGAAATTTTGACCCCCTCCGATCTTCTTGAAACTCTGCATTCTGACAGAGGGCCACGAGACTTCGCGCAGCGTGCAAAAATGGAGGCTCTAGACCCTTCCAGAGCCGAGATATTGAAGGTCAAAATTTGGACCTGAAAAAAAAACATAAGGGGTAACACTGTCATTTTTTTTTTTTTGCCGAAATTTTGACCCCCTCCGATCTTCTTGAAACTCTGCATTCTGACAGAGGGCCACGAGACTTCGCGCAGCGCGCAAAAATGGAGGTTCTAGACCCTTCCAGAGCCGAGATATTGAAGGTCAAAATTTGGACCTGAAAAAAAAACATAAGGGGTAACACTGTCATTTTTTTTTTTGGCCGAAATTTTGACCCCCTCCGATCTTCTTGAAACTCTGGATTCTGACAGAGGGCCACGAGACTTCGCGCAGCGCGCAAAAATGGAGGCTCTAGACCCTTCCAGAGCCGAGATATTGAAGGTCAAAATTTGGACCTGAAAAAAAAACATAAGGGGTAACACTGTCATTTTTTTTTTTTTTTGCCGAAATTTTGACCCCCTCCGATCTTCTTGAAACTCTGCATTCTGACAGAGGGCCACGAGACTTCGACCAGCGCGCAAAAATGGAGGCTCTAGACCCTTCCAGAGCCGAGATATCGAAGGTCAAAATTTGGACCTGAAAAAAAAACATAAGGGGTAACACTGTCATTTTTTTTTTTGGCCGAAATTTTGACCCCCTCCGATCTTCTTGAAACTCTGCATTCTTACAGAGGGCCACGAGACTTCGACCAGCGCGCAAAAATGGAGGCTCTAGACCCTTCCAGAGCCGAGATATCGAAGGTCAAAATTTGGACCTGAAAAAAAAACATAAGGGGTAACACTGTCATTTTTTTTTTTTGGCCGAAATTTTGACCCCCTCCGATCTTCTTGAAACTCTGGATTCTGACAGAGGGCCACGAGACTTCGCGCAGCGCGCAAAAATGGAGGCTCTAGACCCTTCCAGAGCCGAGATATCGAAGGTCAAAATTTGGACCTGAAAAAAAAAAAACATAAGGGGTAACACTGTCATTTTTTTTTTTGGCCGAAATTTTGACCCCCTCCGATCTTCTTGAAACTCTGGATTCTGACAGAGGGCCACGAGACTTCGCGCAGCGCGCAAAAATGGAGGCTCTAGACCCTTCCAGAGCCGAGATATCGAAGGTCAAAATTTGGACCTGAAAAAAAAACATAAGGGGTAACACTGTCATTTTTTTTTTTTTGGCCGAAATTTTGACCCCCTCCGATCTTCTTGAAACTCTGCATTCTTACAGAGGGCCACGAGACTTCGACCAGCGCGCAAAAATGGAGGCTCTAGACCCTTCCAGAGCCGAGATATCGAAGGTCAAAATTTGGACCTGAAAAAAAAACATAAGGGGTAACACTGTCATTTTTTTTTTGGCCGAAATTTTGACCCCCTCCGATCTTCTTGAAACTCTGCATTCTGACAGAGGGCCACGAGACTTCGACCAGCGCGCAAAAATGGAGGCTCTAGACCCTTCCAGAGCCGAGATATCGAAGGTCAAAATTTGGACCTGAAAAAAAAAAACATAAGGGGTAACACTGTCATTTTTTTTTTGGCCGAAATTTTGACCCCCTCCGATCTTCTTGAAACTCTGGATTCTGACAGAGGGCCACGAGACTTCGCGCAGCGCGCAAAAATGGAGGCTCTAGACCCTTCCAGAGCCGAGATATCGAAGGTCAAAATTTGGACCTGAAAAAAAAAACATAAGGGGTAACACTGTCATTTTTTTTTTGGCCGAAATTTTGACCCCCTCCGATCTTCTTGAAACTCTGCATTCTGACAGAGGGCCACGAGACTTCGACCAGCGCGCAAAAATGGAGGCTCTAGACCCTTCCAGAGCCGAGATATCGAAGGTCAAAATTTGGACCTGAAAAAAAAAACATAAGGGGTAACACTGTCATTTTTTTTTTTGGCCGAAATTTTGACCCCCTCCGATCTTCTTGAAACTCTGGATTCTGACAGAGGGCCACGAGACTTCGCGCAGCGCGCAAAAATGGAGGCTCTAGACCCTTCCAGAGCCGAGATATCGAAGGTCAAAATTTGGACCTGAAAAAAAAACATAAGGGGTAACACTGTCATTTTTTTTTTTTGGCCGAAATTTTGACCCCCTCCGATCTTCTTGAAACTCTGCATTCTTACAGAGGGCCACGAGACTTCGACCAGCGCGCAAAAATGGAGGCTCTAGACCCTTCCAGAGCCGAGATATCGAAGGTCAAAATTTGGACCTGAAAAAAAAACATAAGGGGTAACACTGTCATTTTTTTTTTGGCCGAAATTTTGACCCCCTCCGATCTTCTTGAAACTCTGCATTCTGACAGAGGGCCACGAGACTTCGACCAGCGCGCAAAAATGGAGGCTCTAGACCCTTCCAGAGCCGAGATATCGAAGGTCAAAATTTGGACCTGAAAAAAAAAACATAAGGGGTAACACTGTCATTTTTTTTTTTGGCCGAAATTTTGACCCCCTCCGATCTTCTTGAAACTCTGGATTCTGACAGAGGGCCACGAGACTTCGCGCAGCGCGCAAAAATGGAGGCTCTAGACCCTTCCAGAGCCGAGATATTGAAGGTCAAAATTTGGACCTGAAAAAAAAACATAAGGGGTAACACTGTCATTTTTTTTTTTGGCCGAAATTTTGACCCCCTCCGATCTTCTTGAAACTCTGCATTCTTACAGAGGGCCACGAGACTTCGACCAGCGCGCAAAAATGGAGGCTCTAGACCCTTCCAGAGCCGAGATATCGAAGGTCAAAATTTGGACCTGAAAAAAAAAAACATAAGGGGTAACACTGTCATTTTTTTTTTGGCCGAAATTTTGACCCCCTCCGATCTTCTTGAAACTCTGGATTCTGACAGAGGGCCACGAGATTTCGCGCAGCGCGCAAAAATGGAGGCTCTAGACCCTTCCAGAGCCGAGATATCGAAGGTCAAAATTTGGACCTGAAAAAAAAAACATAAGGGGTAACACTGTCATTTTTTTTTTTTTGCCGAAATTTTGACCCCCTCCGATCTTCTTGAAACTCTGCATTCTGACAGAGGGCCACGAGACTTCGCGCAGCGCGCAAAAATGGAGGTTCTAGACCCTTCCAGAGCCGAGATATTGAAGGTCAAAATTTGGACCTGAAAAAAAAAACATAAGGGGTAACACTGTCATTTTTTTTTTTGGCCGAAATTTTGACCCCCTCCGATCTTCTTGAAACTCTGGATTCTGACAGAGGGCCACGAGACTTCGCGCAGCGCGCAAAAATGGAGGCTCTAGACCCTTCCAGAGCCGAGATATCGAAGGTCAAAATTTGGACCTGAAAAAAAAACATAAGGGGTAACACTGTCATTTTTTTTTTGGCCGAAATTTTGACCCCCTCCGATCTTCTTGAAACTCTGCATTCTGACAGAGGGCCACGAGACTTCGCGCAGCGCGCAAAAATGGAGGCTCTAGACCCTTCCAGAGCCGAGATATTGAAGGTCAAAATTTGGACCTGAAAAAAAAAACATAAGGGGTAACACTGTCATTTTTTTTTTTTTGGCCGAAATTTTGACCCCCTCCGATCTTCTTGAAACTCTGCATTCTTACAGAGGGCCGAAAGACTTCGACCACCGCGCAAAAATGGAGGCTCTAGACCCTTCCAGAGCCGAGATATCGAAGGTCAAAATTTGGACCTGAAAAAAAAAACATAAGGGGTAACACTGTCATTTTTTTTTTTTGGCCGAAATTTTGACCCCCTCCGATCTTCTTGAAACTCTGCATTCTGACAGAGGGCCACGAGACTTCGACCAGCGCGCAAAAATGGAGGCTCTAGACCCTTCCAGAGCCGAGATATCGAAGGTCAAAATTTGGACCTGAAAAAAAAACATAAGGGGTAACACTGTCATTTTTTTTTTTTTGCCGAAATTTTGACCCCCTCCGATCTTCTTGAAACTCTGCATTCTGACAGAGGGCCACGAGACTTCGCGCAGCGCGCAAAAATGGAGGTTCTAGACCCTTCCAGAGCCGAGATATTGAAGGTCAAAATTTGGACCTGAAAAAAAAACATAAGGGGTAACACTGTCATTTTTTTTTTGGCCGAAATTTTGACCCCCTCCGATCTTCTTGAAACTCTGGATTCTGACAGAGGGCCACGAGACTTTGCGCAGCGCGCAAAAATGGAGGCTCTAGACCCTTCCAGAGCCGAGATATTGAAGGTCAAAATTTGGACCTGAAAAAAAAACATAAGGGGTAACACTGTCATTTTTTTTTTTTGGCCGAAATTTTGACCCCCTCCGATCTTCTTGAAACTCTACATTCTGACAGAGGGCCACGAGACTTCGCGCAGCGCGCAAAAATGGAGGCTCTAGACCCTTCCAGAGCCGAGATATCGAAGGTCAAAATTTGGACCTGAAAAAAAAACATAAGGGGTAACACTGTCATTTTTTTTTTTTTGGCCGAAATTTTGACCCCCTCCGATCTTCTTGAAACTCTGCATTCTTACAGAGGGCCACGAGACTTCGCGCAGCGCGCAAAAATGGAGGCTCTAGACCCTTCCAGAGCCGAGATATTGAAGGTCAAAATTTGGACCTGAAAAAAAAAACATAAGGGGTAACACTGTCATTTTTTTTTTTTTGGCCGAAATTTTGACCCCCTCCAATCTTCTTGAAACTCTGCATTCTGACAGAGGGCCACGAGACTTCGACCAGCGCGCAAAAATGGGGGCTCTAGACCCTTCCAGAGCCGAGATATCGAAGGTCAAAATTTGGACCTAAAAAAAACATAAGGGGTAACACTGTCATTTTTTTTTTGGCCGAAATTTTGACCCCCTCCGATCTTCTTGAAACTCTGCATTCTGACAGAGGGCCACGAGACTTTGCGCAGCGCGCAAAAATGGAGGCTCTAGACACTTCCAGAGCCGAGATATTGAAGGTCAAAATTTGGACCTGAAAAAAAAACATAAGGGGTAACACTGTCATTTTTTTTTTTGGCCGAAATTTTGACCCCCTCCGATCTTCTTGAAACTCTGCATTCTGACAGAGGGCCACGAGACTTCGCGCAGCGCGCAAAAATGGAGGCTCTAGACCCTTCCAGAGCCGAGATATTGAAGGTCAAAATTTGGACCTGAAAAAAAAAACATAAGGGGTAACACTGTCATTTTTTTTTTTTTGGCCGAAATTTTGACCCCCTCCGATCTTCTTGAAACTCTGCATTCTGACAGAGGGCCACGAGACTTCGACCAGCGCGCAAAAATGGAGGCTCTAGACCCTTCCAGAGCCGAGATATCGAAGGTCAAAATTTGGACCTGAAAAAAAAACATAAGGGGTAACACTGTCATTTTTTTTTTTGGCCGAAATTTTGACCCCCTCCGATCTTCTTGAAACTCTGCATTCTTACAGAGGGCCACGAGACTTCGACCAGCGCGCAAAAATGGAGGCTCTAGACCCTTCCAGAGCCGAGATATCGAAGGTCAAAATTTGGACCTGAAAAAAAAACATAAGGGGTAACACTGTCATTTTTTTTTTTTGGCCGAAATTTTGACCCCCTCCGATCTTCTTGAAACTCTGGATTCTGACAGAGGGCCACGAGACTTCGCGCAGCGCGCAAAAATGGAGGCTCTAGACCCTTCCAGAGCCGAGATATCGAAGGTCAAAATTTGGACCTGAAAAAAAAAACATAAGGGGTAACACTGTCATTTTTTTTTTTGGCCGAAATTTTGACCCCCTCCGATCTTCTTGAAACTCTGCATTCTGACAGAGGGCCACGAGACTTCGCGCAGCGCGCAAAAATGGAGGCTCTAGACCCTTCCAGAGCCGAGATATTGAAGGTCAAAATTTGGACCTGAAAAAAAAACATAAGGGGTAACACTGTCATTTTTTTTTTGGCCGAAATTTTGACCCCCTCTGATCTTCTTGAAACTCTGCATTCTGACAGAGGGCCACGAGACTTCGCGCAGCGCGCAAAAATGGAGGCTCTAGACCCTTCCAGAGCCGAGATATTGAAGGTCAAAATTTGGACCTGAAAAAA
Organism: Cyprinella venusta; assembly: GCA_038021265.1. NCBI lineage: Eukaryota > Metazoa > Chordata > Actinopteri > Cypriniformes > Leuciscidae > Cyprinella > Cyprinella venusta. The sequence goes on from CM075865.1 coordinate 740,560, forward strand.
AAACATAAGGGGTAACACTGTCATTTTTTTTTTTGGCCGAAATTTTGACCCCCTCCGATCTTCTTGAAACTCTGCATTCTGACAGAGGGCCACGAGACTTCGACCAGCGCGCAAAAATGGAGGCTCTAGACCCTTCCAGAGCCGAGATATCGAAGGTCAAAATTTGGACCTGAAAAAAAAAACATAAGGGGTAACACTGTCATTTTTTTTTTGGCCGAAATTTTGACCCCCTCCGATCTTCTTGAAACTCTGCATTCTTACAGAGGGCCACGAGACTTCGACCAGCGCGCAAAAATGGAGGCTCTAGACCCTTCCAGAGCCGAGATATCGAAGGTCAAAATTTGGACCTGAAAAAAAAACATAAGGGGTAACACTGTCATTTTTTTTTTTTGGCCGAAATTTTGACCCCCTCCGATCTTCTTGAAACTCTGCATTCTGACAGAGGGCCACGAGACTTCGACCAGCGCGCAAAAATGGAGGCTCTAGACCCTTCCAGAGCCGAGATATCGAAGGTCAAAATTTGGACCTGAAAAAAAAACATAAGGGGTAACACTGTCATTTTTTTTTTTTTGCCGAAATTTTGACCCCCTCCGATCTTCTTGAAACTCTGCATTCTGACAGAGGGCCACGAGACTTCGCGCAGCGCGCAAAAATGGAGGTTCTAGACCCTTCCAGAGCCGAGATATTGAAGGTCAAAATTTGGACCTGAAAAAAAAACATAAGGGGTAACACTGTCATTTTTTTTTTGGCCGAAATTTTGACCCCCTCCGATCTTCTTGAAACTCTGGATTCTGACAGAGGGCCACGAGACTTCGCGCAGCGCGCAAAAATGGAGGCTCTAGACCCTTCCAGAGCCGAGATATTGAAGGTCAAAATTTGGACCTGAAAAAAAAAACATAAGGGGTAACACTGTCATTTTTTTTTTTGGCCGAAATTTTGACCCCCTCCGATCTTCTTGAAACTCTGCATTCTGACAGAGGGCCACGAGACTTCGACCAGCGCGCAAAAATGGAGGCTCTAGACCCTTCCAGAGCCGAGATATCGAAGGTCAAAATTTGGACCTGAAAAAAAAAAACATAAGGGGTAACACTGTCATTTTTTTTTTTGGCCGAAATTTTGACCCCCTCCGATCTTCTTGAAACTCTGGATTCTGACAGAGGGCCACGAGACTTCGCGCAGCGCGCAAAAATGGAGGCTCTAGACCCTTCCAGAGCCGAGATATCGAAGGTCAAAATTTGGACCTGAAAAAAAAAACATAAGGGGTAACACTGTCATTTTTTTTTTTGGCCGAAATTTTGACCCCCTCCGATCTTCTTGAAACTCTGCATTCTGACAGAGGGCCACGAGACTTCGCGCAGCGCGCAAAAATGGAGGCTCTAGACCCTTCCAGAGCCGAGATATTGAAGGTCAAAATTTGGACCTGAAAAAAAAACATAAGGGGTAACACTGTCATTTTTTTTTTTGGCCGAAATTTTGACCCCCTCCGATCTTCTTGAAACTCTGCATTCTGACAGAGGGCCACGAGACTTCGACCAGCGCGCAAAAATGGAGGCTCTAGACCCTTCCAGAGCCGAGATATCGAAGGTCAAAATTTGGACCTGAAAAAAAAAACATAAGGGGTAACACTGTCATTTTTTTTTTTTTTGGCCGAAATTTTGACCCCCTCCGATCTTCTTGAAACTCTGCATTCTTACAGAGGGCCACGAGACTTCGACCAGCGCGCAAAAATGGAGGCTCTAGACCCTTCCAGAGCCGAGATATTGAAGGTCAAAATTTGGACCTGAAAAAAAAAAACATAAGGGGTAACACTGTCATTTTTTTTTTTTGGCCGAAATTTTGACCCCCTCCGATCTTCTTGAAACTCTGCATTCTGACAGAGGGCCACGAGACTTCGACCAGCGCGCAAAAATGGAGGCTCTAGACCCTTCCAGAGCCGAGATATCGAAGGTCAAAATTTGGACCTGAAAAAAAAACATAAGGGGTAACACTGTCATTTTTTTTTTTTGGCCGAAATTTTGACCCCCTCCGATCTTCTTGAAACTCTGCATTCTTACAGAGGGCCACGAGACTTCGACCAGCGCGCAAAAATGGAGGCTCTAGACCCTTCCAGAGCCGAGATATCGAAGGTCAAAATTTGGACCTGAAAAAAAAAACATAAGGGGTAACACTATCATTTTTTTTTTGGCCGAAATTTTGACCCCCTCCGATCTTCTTGAAACTCTGGATTCTGACAGAGGGCCACGAGACTTCGACCAGCGCGCAAAAATGGAGGCTCTAGACCCTTCCAGAGCCGAGATATCGAAGGTCAAAATTTGGACCTGAAAAAAAAAACATAAGGGGTAACACTGTCATTTTTTTTTTTTGGCCGAAATGTGGACCCCCTCCGATCTTCTTGAAACTCTGCATTCTGACAGAGGGCCACGAGACTTCGCGCAGCGCGCAAAAATGGAGGCTCTAGACCCTTCCAGAGCCGAGATATTGAAGGTCAAAATTTGGACCTGAAAAAAAACATAAGGGGTAACACTGTCATTTTTTTTTTTTGGCCGAAATTTTGACCCCCTCCGATCTTCTTGAAACTCTGCATTCTGACAGAGGGCCACGAGACTTCGCGCAGCGTGCAAAAATGGAGGCTCTAGACCCTTCCAGAGCCGAGATATTGAAGGTCAAAATTTGGACCTGAAAAAAAACATAAGGGGTAACACTGTCATTTTTTTTTTTTGGCCGAAATTTTGACCCCCTCCGATCTTCTTGAAACTCTGCATTCTTACAGAGGGCCACGAGACTTCGACCAGCGCGCAAAAATGGAGGCTCTAGACCCTTCCAGAGCCGAGATATCGAAGGTCAAAATTTGGACCTGAAAAAAAAACATAAGGGGTAACACTGTCATTTTTTTTTTGGCCGAAATTTTGACCCCCTCCGATCTTCTTGAAACTCTGCATTCTGACAGAGGGCCACGAGACTTCGACCAGCGCGCAAAAATGGAGGCTCTAGACCCTTCCAGAGCCGAGATATCGAAGGTCAAAATTTGGACCTGAAAAAAAAACATAAGGGGTAACACTGTCATTTTTTTTTTTGGCCGAAATTTTGACCCCCTCCGATCTTCTTGAAACTCTGGATTCTGACAGAGGGCCACGAGACTTCGACCAGCGCGCAAAAATGGAGGCTCTAGACCCTTCCAGAGCCGAGATATCGAAGGTCAAAATTTGGACCTGAAAAAAAAAAACATAAGGGGTAACACTGTCATTTTTTTTTTTTTTGGCTGAAATTTTGACCCCCTCCGATCTTCTTGAAACTCTGCATTCTGACAGAGGGCCACGAGACTTCGCGCAGCGCGCAAAAATGGAGGCTCTAGACCCTTCCAGAGCCGAGATATTGAAGGTCAAAATTTGGACCTGAAAAAAAAACATAAGGGGTAACACTGTCATTTTTTTTTTTGGCCGAAATTTTGACCCCCTCCGATCTTCTTGAAACTCTGCATTCTGACAGAGGGCCACGAGACTTTGCGCAGCGTGCAAAAATGGAGGCTCTAGACCCTTCCAGAGCCGAGATATTGAAGGTCAAAATTTGGACCTGAAAAAAAAACATAAGGGGTAACACTGTCATTTTTTTTTTTTGGCCGAAATTTTGACCCCCTCCGATCTTCTTGAAACTCTGCATTCTTACAGAGGGCCACGAGACTTCGACCAGCGCGCAAAAATGGAGGCTCTAGACCCTTCCAGAGCCGAGATATCGAAGGTCAAAATTTGGACCTGAAAAAAAAAACATAAGGGGTAACACTGTCATTTTTTTTTTGGCCGAAATTTTGACCCCCTCCGATCTTCTTGAATCTCTGGATTCTGACAGAGGGCCACGAGACTTCGCGCAGCGCGCAAAAATGGAGGCTCTAGACCCTTCCAGAGCCGAGATATCGAAGGTCAAAATTTGGACCTGAAAAAAAAAACATAAGGGGTAACACTGTCATTTTTTTTTTTGGCCGAAATTTTGACCCCCTCCGATCTTCTTGAAACTCTGCATTCTGACAGAGGGCCACGAGACTTCGACCAGCGCGCAAAAATGGAGGCTCTAGACCCTTCCAGAGCCGAGATATCGAAGGTCAAAATTTGGACCTGAAAAAAAAACATAAGGGGTAACACTGTCATTTTTTTTTTTTTGCCGAAATTTTGACCCCCTCCGATCTTCTTGAAACTCTGCATTCTGACAGAGGGCCACGAGACTTCGCGCAGCGCGCAAAAATGGAGGTTCTAGACCCTTCCAGAGCCGAGATATTGAAGGTCAAAATTTGGACCTGAAAAAAAAACATAAGGGGTAACACTGTCATTTTTTTTTTTGGCCGAAATTTTGACCCCCTCCGATCTTCTTGAAACTCTGGATTCTGACAGAGGGCCACGAGACTTCGCGCAGCGCGCAAAAATGGAGGCTCTAGACCCTTCCAGAGCCGAGATATTGAAGGTCAAAATTTGGACCTGAAAAAAAAAACATAAGGGGTAACACTGTCATTTTTTTTTTTTTTGGCCGAAATTTTGACCCCCTCCGATCTTCTTGAAACTCTGCATTCTGACAGAGGGCCACGAGACTTCGACCAGCGCGCAAAAATGGAGGCTCTAGACCCTTCCAGAGCCGAGATATCGAAGGTCAAAATTTGGACCTGAAAAAAAAACATAAGGGGTAACACTGTCATTTTTTTTTTTGGCCGAAATTTTGACCCCCTCCGATCTTCTTGAAACTCTGCATTCTTACAGAGGGCCACGAGACTTCGACCAGCGCGCAAAAATGGAGGCTCTAGACCCTTCCAGAGCCGAGATATCGAAGGTCAAAATTTGGACCTGAAAAAAAAACATAAGGGGTAACACTGTCATTTTTTTTTTTTGGCCGAAATTTTGACCCCCTCCGATCTTCTTGAAACTCTGGATTCTGACAGAGGGCCACGAGACTTCGCGCAGCGCGCAAAAATGGAGGCTCTAGACCCTTCCAGAGCCGAGATATCGAAGGTCAAAATTTGGACCTGAAAAAAAAAAACATAAGGGGTAACACTGTCATTTTTTTTTTTGGCCGAAATTTTGACCCCCTCCGATCTTCTTGAAACTCTGCATTCTGACAGAGGGCCACGAGACTTCGCGCAGCGCGCAAAAATGGAGGCTCTAGACCCTTCCAGAGCCGAGATATTGAAGGTCAAAATTTGGACCTGAAAAAAAAACATAAGGGGTAACACTGTCATTTTTTTTTTTGGCCGAAATTTTGACCCCCTCCGATCTTCTTGAAACTCTGCATTCTGACAGAGGGCCACGAGACTTCGCGCAGCGCGCAAAAATGGAGGCTCTAGACCCTTCCAGAGCCGAGATATTGAAGGTCAAAATTTGGACCTGAAAAAAAAACATAAGGGGTAACACTGTCATTTTTTTTTTTGGCCGAAATTTTGACCCCCTCCGATCTTCTTGAAACTCTGCATTCTGACAGAGGGCCACGAGACTTCGCGCAGCGCGCAAAAATGGAGGTTCTAGACCCTTCCAGAGCCGAGATATTGAAGGTCAAAATTTGGACCTGAAAAAAAAACATAAGGGGTAACACTGTCATTTTTTTTTTTGGCCGAAATTTTGACCCCCTCCGATCTTCTTGAAACTCTGGATTCTGACAGAGGGCCACGAGACTTCGCGCAGCGCTTAAAAATGGAGGCTCTAGACCTTTCCAGAGCCGAGATATTGAAGGTCAAAATTTGGACCTGAAAAAAAAAACATAAGGGGTAACACTGTCATTTTTTTTTTTTTGGCCGAAATTTTGACCCCCTCCGATCTTCTTGAAACTCTGCATTCTGACAGAGGGCCACGAGACTTCGACCAGCGCGCAAAAATGGAGGCTCTAGACCCTTCCAGAGCCGAGATATCGAAGGTCAAAATTTGGACCTGAAAAAAAAAACATAAGGGGTAACACTGTCATTTTTTTTTTTGGCCGAAATTTTGACCCCCTCCGATCTTCTTGAAACTCTGGATTCTGACAGAGGGCCACGAGACTTCGCGCAGCGCGCAAAAATGGAGGCTCTAGACCCTTCCAGAGCCGAGATATTGAAGGTCAAAATTTGGACCTGAAAAAAAAACATAAGGGGTAACACTGTCATTTTTTTTTTTGGCCGAAATTTTGACCCCCTCCGATCTTCTTGAAACTCTGCATTCTGACAGAGGGCCACGAGACTTCGCGCAGCGCGCAAAAATGGAGGCTCTAGACCCTTCCAGAGCCGAGATATTGAAGGTCAAAATTTGGACCTGAAAAAAAAACATAAGGGGTAACACTGTCATTTTTTTTTTTGGCCGAAATTTTGACCCCCTCCGATCTTCTTGAAACTCTGCATTCTGACAGAGGGCCACGAGACTTCGACCAGCGCGCAAAAATGGAGGCTCTAGACCCTTCCAGAGCCGAGATATCGAAGGTCAAAATTTGGACCTGAAAAAAAAAACATAAGGGGTAACACTGTCATTTTTTTTTTTTTTTGGCCGAAATTTTGACCCCCTCCGATCTTCTTGAAACTCTGCATTCTTACAAGAGGGCCACGAGACTTCGACCAGCGCGCAAAAATGGAGGCTCTAGACCCTTCCAGAGCCGAGATATTGAAGGTCAAAATTTGGACCTGAAAAAAAAAACATAAGGGGTAACACTGTCATTTTTTTTTTTTGGCCGAAATTTTGACCCCCTCCGATCTTCTTGAAACTCTGCATTCTGACAGAGGGCCACGAGACTTCGCGCAGCGCGCAAAAATGGAGGCTCTAGACCCTTCCAGAGCCGAGATATTGAAGGTCAAAATTTGGACCTGAAAAAAAACATAAGGGGTAACACTGTCATTTTTTTTTTTTGGCCGAAATTTTGACCCCCTCCGATCTTCTTGAAACTCTGCATTCTGACAGAGGGCCACGAGACTTCGCGCAGCGTGCAAAAATGGAGGCTCTAGACCCTTCCAGAGCCGAGATATTGAAGGTCAAAATTTGGACCTGAAAAAAAACATAAGGGGTAACACTGTCATTTTTTTTTTTGGCCGAAATTTTGACCCCCTCCGATCTTCTTGAAACTCTGCATTCTTACAGAGGGCCACGAGACTTCGACCAGCGCGCAAAAATGGAGGCTCTAGACCCTTCCAGAGCCGAGATATCGAAGGTCAAAATTTGGACCTGAAAAAAAAACATAAGGGGTAACACTGTCATTTTTTTTTTTGGCCGAAATTTTGACCCCCTCCGATCTTCTTGAAACTCTGCATTCTGACAGAGGGCCACGAGACTTCGACCAGCGCGCAAAAATGGAGGCTCTAGACCCTTCCAGAGCCGAGATATCGAAGGTCAAAATTTGGACCTGAAAAAAAAACATAAGGGGTAACACTGTCATTTTTTTTTTTTGGCCGAAATTTTGACCCCCTCCGATCTTCTTGAAACTCTGCATTCTGACAGAGGGCCACGAGACTTCGACCAGCGCGCAAAAATGGAGGCTCTAGACCCTTCCAGAGCCGAGATATCGAAGGTCAAAATTTGGACCTGAAAAAAAAACATAAGGGGTAACACTGTCATTTTTTTTTTTTGGCCGAAATTTTGACCCCCTCCGATCTTCTTGAAACTCTGCATTCTTACAGAGGGCCACGAGACTTCGCGCAGCGCGCAAAAATGGAGGCTCTAGACCCTTCCAGAGCCGAGATATTGAAGGTCAAAATTTGGACCTTAAAAAAAAAACATAAGGGGTAACACTGTCATTTTTTTTTTTGGCCGAAATTTTGACCCCCTCCGATCTTCTTGAAACTCTGCATTCTGACAGAGGGCCACGAGACTTCGACCAGCGCGCAAAAATGGAGGCTCTAGACCCTTCCAGAGCCGAGATATTGAAGGTCAAAATTTGGACCTGAAAAAAAAAACATAAGGGGTAACACTGTCATTTTTTTTTTTTGGCCGAAATTTTGACCCCCTCCGATCTTCTTGAAACTCTGCATTCTGACAGAGGGCCACGAGACTTCGCGCAGCGCGCAAAAATGGAGGCTCTAGACCCTTCCAGAGCCGAGATATTGAAGGTCAAAATTTGGACCTGAAAAAAAACATAAGGGGTAACACTGTCATTTTTTTTTTTGGCCGAAATTTTGACCCCCTCCGATCTTCTTGAAACTCTGCATTCTGACAGAGGGCCACAAGACTTCGCGCAGCGTGCAAAAATGGAGGCTCTAGACCCTTCCAGAGCCGAGATATCGAAGGTCAAAATTTGGACCTGAAAAAAAAAACATAAGGGGTAACACTGTCATTTTTTTTTTTGGCCGAAATTTTGACCCCCTCCGATCTTCTTGAAACTCTGCATTCTTACAGAGGGCCACGAGACTTCGACCAGCGCGCAAAAATGGAGGCTCTAGACCCTTCCAGAGCCGAGATATCGAAGGTCAAAATTTGGACCTGAAAAAAAAAACATAAGGGGTAACACTGTCATTTTTTTTTTTGGCCGAAATTTTGACCCCCTCCGATCTTCTTGAAACTCTGCATTCTGACAGAGGGCCACGAGACTTCGACCAGCGCGCAAAAATGGAGGCTCTAGACCCTTCCAGAGCCGAGATATCGAAGGTCAAAATTTGGACCTGAAAAAAAAACATAAGGGGTAACACTGTCATTTTTTTTTTTTGGCCGAAATTTTGACCCCCTCCGATCTTCTTGAAACTCTGCATTCTGACAGAGGGCCACGAGACTTCGACCAGCACGCAAAAATGGAGGCTCTAGACCCTTCCAGAGCCGAGATATCGAAGGTCAAAATTTGGACCTGAAAAAAAAACATAAGGGGTAACACTGTCATTTTTTTTTTTTGGCCGAAATTTTGACCCCCTCCGATCTTCTTGAAACTCTGCATTCTTACAGAGGGCCACGAGACTTCGCGCAGCGCGCAAAAATGGAGGCTCTAGACCCTTCCAGAGCCGAGATATTGAAGGTCAAAATTTGGACCTGAAAAAAAAAACATAAGGGGTAACACTGTCATTTTTTTTTTTTGGCCGAAATTTTGACCCCCTCCGATCTTCTTGAAACTCTGCATTCTGACAGAGGGCCACGAGACTTCGACCAGCGCGCAAAAATGGAGGCTCTAGACCCTTCCAGAGCCGAGATATCGAAGGTCAAAATTTGGACCTGAAAAAAAAAACATAAGGGGTAACACTGTCATTTTTTTTTTTTTTGGCCGAAATTTTGACCCCCTCCGATCTTCTTGAAACTCTGCATTCTTACAAGAGGGCCACGAGACTTCGACCAGCGCGCAAAAATGGAGGCTCTAGACCCTTCCAGAGCCGAGATATTGAAGGTCAAAATTTGGACCTGAAAAAAAAAACATAAGGGGTAACACTGTCATTTTTTTTTTTTGGCCGAAATTTTGACCCCCTCCGATCTTCTTGAAACTCTGCATTCTGACAGAGGGCCACGAGACTTCGCGCAGCGCGCAAAAATGGAGGCTCTAGACCCTTCCAGAGCCGAGATATTGAAGGTCAAAATTTGGACCTGAAAAAAAACATAAGGGGTAACACTGTCATTTTTTTTTTTGGCCGAAATTTTGACCCCCTCCGATCTTCTTGAAACTCTGCATTCTGACAGAGGGCCACGAGACTTCGACCAGCGCGCAAAAATGGAGGCTCTAGACCCTTCCAGAGCCGAGATATTGAAGGTCAAAATTTGGACCTGAAAAAAAAAACATAAGGGGTAACACTGTCATTTTTTTTTTTTGGCCGAAATTTTGACCCCCTCCGATCTTCTTGAAACTCTGCATTCTGACAGAGGGCCACGAGACTTCGCGCAGCGCGCAAAAATGGAGGCTCTAGACCCTTCCAGAGCCGAGATATTGAAGGTCAAAATTTGGACCTGAAAAAAAACATAAGGGGTAACACTGTCATTTTTTTTTTTTGGCCGAAATTTTGACCCCCTCCGATCTTCTTGAAACTCTGCATTCTGACAGAGGGCCACGAGACTTCGCGCAGCGTGCAAAAATGGAGGCTCTAGACCCTTCCAGAGCCGAGATATTGAAGGTCAAAATTTGGACCTGAAAAAAAACATAAGGGGTAACACTGTCATTTTTTTTTTTGGCCGAAATTTTGACCCCCTCCGATCTTCTTGAAACTCTGCATTCTTACAGAGGGCCACGAGACTTCGACCAGCGCGCAAAAATGGAGGCTCTAGACCCTTCCAGAGCCGAGATATCGAAGGTCAAAATTTGGACCTGAAAAAAAAACATAAGGGGTAACACTGTCATTTTTTTTTTGGCCGAAATTTTGACCCCCTCCGATCTTCTTGAAACTCTGCATTCTGACAGAGGGCCACGAGACTTCGACCAGCGCGCAAAAATGGAGGCTCTAGACCCTTCCAGAGCCGAGATATCGAAGGTCAAAATTTGGACCTGAAAAAAAAACATAAGGGGTAACACTGTCATTTTTTTTTTTTGGCCGAAATTTTGACCCCCTCCGATCTTCTTGAAACTCTGCATTCTGACAGAGGGCCACGAGACTTCGACCAGCGCGCAAAAATGGAGGCTCTAGACCCTTCCAGAGCCGAGATATCGAAGGTCAAAATTTGGACCTGAAAAAAAAACATAAGGGGTAACACTGTCATTTTTTTTTTTTGGCCGAAATTTTGACCCCCTCCGATCTTCTTGAAACTCTGCATTCTTACAGAGGGCCACGAGACTTCGCGCAGCGCGCAAAAATGGAGGCTCTAGACCCTTCCAGAGCCGAGATATTGAAGGTCAAAATTTGGACCTTAAAAAAAAAACATAAGGGGTAACACTGTCATTTTTTTTTTTGGCCGAAATTTTGACCCCCTCCGATCTTCTTGAAACTCTGCATTCTGACAGAGGGCCACGAGACTTCGACCAGCGCGCAAAAATGGAGGCTCTAGACCCTTCCAGAGCCGAGATATTGAAGGTCAAAATTTGGACCTGAAAAAAAAAACATAAGGGGTAACACTGTCATTTTTTTTTTTTGGCCGAAATTTTGACCCCCTCCGATCTTCTTGAAACTCTGCATTCTGACAGAGGGCCACGAGACTTCGCGCAGCGCGCAAAAATGGAGGCTCTAGACCCTTCCAGAGCCGAGATATTGAAGGTCAAAATTTGGACCTGAAAAAAAACATAAGGGGTAACACTGTCATTTTTTTTTTGGCGGAAATTTTGACCCCCTCCGATCTTCTTGAAACTCTGCATTCTGACAGAGGGCCACAAGACTTCGCGCAGCGTGCAAAAATGGAGGCTCTAGACCCTTCCAGAGCCGAGATATCGAAGGTCAAAATTTGGACCTGAAAAAAAAAACATAAGGGGTAACACTGTCATTTTTTTTTTTGGCCGAAATTTTGACCCCCTCCGATCTTCTTGAAACTCTGCATTCTTACAGAGGGCCACGAGACTTCGACCAGCGCGCAAAAATGGAGGCTCTAGACCCTTCCAGAGCCGAGATATCGAAGGTCAAAATTTGGACCTGAAAAAAAAAACATAAGGGGTAACACTGTCATTTTTTTTTTTGGCCGAAATTTTGACCCCCTCCGATCTTCTTGAAACTCTGCATTCTGACAGAGGGCCACGAGACTTCGACCAGCGCGCAAAAATGGAGGCTCTAGACCCTTCCAGAGCCGAGATATCGAAGGTCAAAATTTGGACCTGAAAAAAAAAACATAAGGGGTAACACTGTCATTTTTTTTTTTTGGCCGAAATTTTGACCCCCTCCGATCTTCTTGAAACTCTGCATTCTGACAGAGGGCCACGAGACTTCGACCAGCACGCAAAAATGGAGGCTCTAGACCCTTCCAGAGCCGAGATATCGAAGGTCAAAATTTGGACCTGAAAAAAAAACATAAGGGGTAACACTGTCATTTTTTTTTTTTGGCCGAAATTTTGACCCCCTCCGATCTTCTTGAAACTCTGCATTCTTACAGAGGGCCACGAGACTTCGCGCAGCGCGCAAAAATGGAGGCTCTAGACCCTTCCAGAGCCGAGATATTGAAGGTCAAAATTTGGACCTGAAAAAAAAAACATAAGGGGTAACACTGTCATTTTTTTTTTTTGGCCGAAATTTTGACCCCCTCCGATCTTCTTGAAACTCTGCATTCTGACAGAGGGCCACGAGACTTCGACCAGCGCGCAAAAATGGGGGCTCTAGACCCTTCCAGAGCCGAGATATCGAAGGTCAAAATTTGGACCTAAAAAAAAAACATAAGGGGTAACACTGTCATTTTTTTTTTTGGCCGAAATTTTGACCCCCTCCGATCTTCTTGAAACTCTGCATTCTGACAGAGGGCCACGAGACTTTGCGCAGCGCGCAAAAATGGAGGCTCTAGACCCTTCCAGAGCCGAGATATTGAAGGTCAAAATTTGGACCTGAAAAAAAAACATAAGGGGTAACACTGTCATTTTTTTTTTTTTGCCGAAATTTTGACCCCCTCCGATCTTCTTGAAACTCTGCATTCTGACAGAGGGCCACGAGACTTCGCGCAGCACGCAAAAATGGAGGCTCTAGACCCTTCCAGAGCCGAGATATTGAAGGTCAAAATTTGGACCTGAAAAAAAAAACATAAGGGGTAACACTGTCATTTTTTTTTTTTGGCCGAAATTTTGACCCCCTCCGATCTTCTTGAAACTCTGGATTCTGACAGAGGGCCACAAGACTTCGCGCAGCGCGCAAAAATGGAGGCTCTAGACCCTTCCAGAGCCGAGATATCGAAGGTCAAAATTTGGACCTGAAAAAAAAAACATAAGGGGTAACACTGTCATTTTTTTTTTTTGGCCGAAATTTTGACCCCCTCCGATCTTCTTGAAACTCTGCATTCTGACAGAGGGCCACGAGACTTCGCGCAGCGCGCAAAAATGGAGGCTCTAGACCCTTCCAGAGCCGAGATATTGAAGGTCAAAATTTGGACCTGAAAAAAAAACATAAGGGGTAACACTGTCATTTTTTTTTTTGGCCGAAATTTTGACCCCCTCCGATCTTCTTGAAACTCTGCATTCTGACAGAGGGCCACGAGACTTCGCGCAGCGCGCAAAAATGGAGGCTCTAGACCCTTCCAGAGCCGAGATATCGAAGGTCAAAATTTGGACCTGAAAAAAAAACATAAGGGGTAACACTGTCATTTTTTTTTTTGGCCGAAATTTTGACCCCCTCCGATCTTCTTGAAACTCTGCGTTCTTACAGAGGGCCACGAGACTTCGACCAGCGCGCAAAAATGGAGGCTCTAGACCCTTCCAGAGCCGAGATATCGAAGGTCAAAATTTGGACCTGAAAAAAAAACATAAGGGGTAACACTGTCATTTTTTTTTTTTGGCCGAAATTTTGACCCCCTCCGATCTTCTTGAAACTCTGCATTCTGACAGAGGGCCACGAGACTTCGACCAGCGCGCAAAAATGGAGGCTCTAGACCCTTCCAGAGCCGAGATATCGAAGGTCAAAATTTGGACCTGAAAAAAAAACATAAGGGGTAACACTGTCATTTTTTTTTTTGGCCGAAATTTTGACCCCCTCCGATCTTCTTGAAACTCTGCATTCTGACAGAGGGCCACGAGACTTCGCGCAGCGCGCAAAAATGGAGGCTCTAGACCCTTCCAGAGCCGAGATATTGAAGGTCAAAATTTGGACCTGAAAAAAAAACATAAGGGGTAACACTGTCATTTTTTTTTTTGGCCGAAATTTTGACCCCCTCCGATCTTCTTGAAACTCTGCATTCTGACAGAGGGCCACGAGACTTCGCGCAGCGCGCAAAAATGGAGGCTCTAGACCCTTCCAGAGCCGAGATATTGAAGGTCAAAATTTGGACCTGAAAAAAAAACATAAGGGGTAACACTGTCATTTTTTTTTTTTGGCCGAAATTTTGACCCCCTCCGATCTTCTTGAAACTCTGCATTCTGACAGAGGGCCACGAGACTTCGACCAGCGCGCAAAAATGGAGGCTCTAGACCCTTCCAGAGCCGAGATATCGAAGGTCAAAATTTGGACCTGAAAAAAAAACATAAGGGGTAACACTGTCATTTTTTTTTTTTGGCCGAAATTTTGACCCCCTCCGATCTTCTTGAAACTCTGCATTCTTACAGAGGGCCACGAGACTTCGACCAGCGCGCAAAAATGGAGGCTCTAGACCCTTCCAGAGCCGAGATATCGAAGGTCAAAATTTGGACCTGAAAAAAAAAACATAAGGGGTAACACTGTCATTTTTTTTTTTGGCCGAAATTTTGACCCCCTCCGATCTTCTTGAAACTCTGCATTCTGACAGAGGGCCACGAGACTTCGACCAGCGCGCAAAAATGGAGGCTCTAGACCCTTCCAGAGCCGAGATATCGAAGGTCAAAATTTGGACCTGAAAAAAAAACATAAGGGGTAACACTGTCATTTTTTTTTTTTGGCCGAAATTTTGACCCCCTCCGATCTTCTTGAAACTCTACATTCTGACAGAGGGCCACGAGACTTCGCGCAGCGCGCAAAAATGGAGGCTCTAGACCCTTCCAGAGCCGAGATATTGAAGGTCAAAATTTGGACCTGAAAAAAAAACATAAGGGGTAACACTGTCATTTTTTTTTTGGCCGAAATTTTGACCCCCTCCGATCTTCTTGAAACTCTGCATTCTGACAGAGGGCCACGAGACTTCGACCAGCGCGCAAAAATGGAGGCTCTAGACCCTTCCAGAGCCGAGATATCGAAGGTCAAAATTTGGACCTGAAAAAAAAACATAAGGGGTAACACTGTCATTTTTTTTTTTGGCCGAAATTTTGACCCCCTCCGATCTTCTTGAAACTCTGCATTCTTACAGAGGGCCACGAGACTTCGCGCAGCGCGCAAAAATGGAGGCTCTAGACCCTTCCAGAGCCGAGATATTGAAGGTCAAAATTTGGACCTGAAAAAAAAAACATAAGGGGTAACACTGTCATTTTTTTTTTTGGCCGAAATTTTGACCCCCTCCGATCTTCTTGAAACTCTGCATTCTGACAGAGGGCCACGAGACTTCGACCAGCGCGCAAAAATGGGGGCTCTAGACCCTTCCAGAGCCGAGATATCGAAGGTCAAAATTTGGACCTAAAAAAAAACATAATGGGTAACACTGTCATTTTTTTTTTTGGCCGAAATTTTGACCCCCTCCGATCTTCTTGAAACTCTGCATTCTGACAGAGGGCCACGAGACTTTGCGCAGCGCGCAAAAATGGAGGCTCTAGACCCTTCCAGAGCCGAGATATTGAAGG